>QKMV01001187.1:0-17198 GCA_003287335.1 Lednia tumana
TTAAAAAATTAAAAAAAAAATTTGAGGTAAATTCTTGAGACTTTTTTGTTGCAATAACCATCCCTTGCTTTGATTTTTTCTTGCCCGGTTGATGCTATAGAAGAAATGAAAAATTTAATCACAAAAATGTACTCCGCTTGTTTTGTTTTGGTTTTTAACTTTTAATTCGTTCTCTTGTCGGCCTTCTTCTAGACGCTAGGCGCCTGTGTGACGTAGAGGCGTCGTTTGCAAATCAATAAAAAGCTCAGAAAGCACTCTTTTCTACTTCATCCCTCCTTTTCGCCAAACCTCCCACCCCATGTCTCTTCTGGGCCCCTTTATAGATTTTTTAATTTGTTTTCTCCCTCTCTAACTACCCCTTGGGTTTCCCCTCCTTTCATTAAAAATCTCCCCTCCGTTTCTTATTTTTTAATTGCCTTTTATTTCCCTCCTTTAAGATAATTCTTTAAAATCAATTTTTTGAACGGAAAGCATTCGTTTATACTGCTCCAAGTTCTCTTGTAAAAGTGCTAGAAAATTGGTTCTTGCATATTAAGAAAGCTTATTTTGGGCCGCTTTTTACTGAATTGTTGTCTACATCGTAAAATAAATTATAATTATAACGTCTCGTGCATGTTTCACGTGAAAATCAATCATTTGTTTGGTTAAATTAGTCAACAACCACTGGTCAATCAACCACCACTAGAATATTTTTGTTTAATTACCCTCTTACCAAGCCTTCATTTTTTCGACTTAATGTATAAATGTACGCTTAGGTTCGACAAGGACTAGTTAATAAGTAAACGAGCATATTGATGTACTCTGCTCCTGTACGGCTATCTCGGTCTTTCAACTCGTTTTCTCAACGAAAATTGTAGAATCCTTATTCTCTTTTTCCTTTTCCCGTGCAACCTCAGATCCTGGTCTTTCAAAGGATCGAGAAAGTTTTACGAACCACACGGATAACCACTGAAAGAACACGACGTGAAAAAGATCTACGTTTGAAATAAAATCCTTTAAAAAGTCCGAGTGAAAATGAACTTGGTTATATTCGGGCTGCTGCACATCAAAGTGCACACAGTGAGCAAACATTTTTCAATTAAAAATTAAATAATTTTAAAACTCTTTCTCGTTTGTGCTTGTCCACTTCCAGTTTCATAAAAGTATTAAGTTCTTTTTTTAAGACTGCTGAGAGGATTAAAAGTATTTGCATTCTAGATTTAATTCAAAGGGACTTTTTCTGTTCGCATTAATGAGGTACAGTATCAAAAGAAAAGTGTTCTCGAGTTTTCTTCAATCCTTTTTGGTTTTATTGGTGTGAAGTCTGGTAACTGGCAGGAAAACATCGCTTTGATCACGGAATATTTTGCTTTTTGCTGGTTTACTTTTTTCTTGGTAAGTAACCCTTTACCATAAACAGTCAAACATATCAGTGTGCTTAGGTAAGTATACTTTTCCTAAACCTTAGGCCTCTCTCGAATTTATACTTACATGCATAAATGATGTGAAAAACACAATAAGCTCATGCCAGTGTATAAGATTATTATATGTTAAACAGAGGCCAGCTAAAAGTGTGAATTTTTGTTTGTTGACATTTTGCTTGGAGCACGTTTTCGACCGGCGACGGTTAGTTCCAGGTCGTGGCGAATTCTAGCGGTGAGTCGTTGAATCAATCCTTCCCTCCAAATATCATCCCTGACACTCACCCTCCTACTAAACTGGACCCTTGGCTTTGCATGTGTGACTCATTCACCCTTCTACTCGTACGAAATATCACACATCTTTTTCACGAATCGTGGCAAAACGAGGCTAAATCGCTGCCATATTATTCTCAACTCTGCATGCTTTTCTGATGCAATGAAATATTCCTGTAACCTAAAAATGTTTTTTGAAAACACAACGTGTTTTAAGTCGATTAAGAAATGCGTCTTTGAAGTTGGTAAGAATATTTTTAGATGGCGTTCGTATCACCGTCTTTGAAAATTCTTAGCTCGCGAGGATAACGGTGAATGAAAACGGAAGGTATAATAAATAATGGAGGAAAATTTGAAAATGTGCATACCACCACTTAGCCAAATTAAGTATATATCATTGGACACATTAAATGGTGGGCACAATTGCAATTAGTGTCCTATTTTGTACGAACCAAATTGTTTAGCAAACAAATTTAGCGCATTGCACAAGAAACGTAGAACATATTTTTATAAAACGCTGACTTTCACACTTTTGTTCCAGCCAGTGAAAATCGTTGGACAGTTCAAACAATGTAATTCCGTTTTTGAGTTCACTAAAGACTGCTTTGTTCGTAAAGGTTTTTATAGCACGGGCAAAGTGGGCAGGTTGGCGGTTTTAGAAGAGGGTTAATTTTTTACCGGAACCTGTGGCGTCGGCCAAAGTGAAATCCACGGTTAAAAATAATAGCCCATGGTAGAGAAATTCAGGATTAAAGTCACGAAATATAACGTATGCTTCGTTTTGAAAAATTGCGTGCCTTTAGCATTTTTGGCAAACTCACGTAATAGCTATCTACCGTCCACCGCAAATCTGTTCGGGGCGAATTTCTGGAAATTTGCTTCCGTGGTGGAAAGCTTTGACTTCCGTGGAGGCAAAACGGGACTGAACGACCGCAGACCAATGATTTATTATTCTTTTTTTAACGTGGCCACGGCTCGTTTATCGAGCCAACATTTTCAGCAAAGCCCATTTATACTAGGTATTAATATACAACACAATAACGTCTAACGAAATGTAGAACCCTTTTTAGATCTAGATGACCTATCTAATTCTAAGGCACCACCAGCTTTCTGTCAGAAAGTAATATGGTATACCCAAAGTATTATTGTACCATTCCAAAAACCTGATGGATCTAGAGAAAGATTACAATATGTAGCATCTAAAAGACCATATTTCATAGTTCTTCTCACCGTTGTTATTAATGGATGAGTTGTGCAGAGAATGCTTTCTTTCATCGTCTAATTTTCTTCCATAATTATAATTTTACGTAAATAATGTATTCATATTTTCTTAACAATGGTCCACAAGTATAAGATTTATCGACGTAATCGTGTGCTTCTTTTGTGTTCCCTTTGGGCCACGCTGAACGCACGGGAGTCGGCCAGCGAGTGGTGTACTTTATCTTCCACTGCCTTTGTAGTTTGTATCACCTACCGTCTGAGTCATCCTATAATACTCGTTGCTTGCTATGCTATCCTACCTAGACAGTCTTACTCTATACTGTATACTCTATACTCTATGGATGCACAACCCAGCGTTATCCACCACGATATCCACGTGTAACAAATTTAATACGAGCAAATTTATGACTCCAGATTTCGGAAAAGTGATTTTGTATGCACGCTGAATCGCTATATTTAATATTAAGATTACATGAATACAACGAGATGTATAAGTCTTCCAGCTGCGAGCCACAACAATTTATTTTCTTATTTAATTTACCTAACGAGTTCCTAAATCAATTACTTTTGTCAATAAACGCATAAAGAAAAATAATTATAGACCCAGATTTGATAATACATACCATACTTTATTGCAAGGAATAATTCACATTTGTAATTACTAGAGTGGTCCTTTTATGGGGGGGTTAAGATAGTGTTTTTATACGCTACTTCTTGGAGCCTGGCCAGCACAATGAAGATCCTTTCTTTTTTATAAGTTCTTACAAAAAATGAGTGATATGAACCTTTGTTTTTAGGAAGGATGCACATTTGTTACGGGCCTAATGCGGATACATGCCAACTTACAGTAAGTTCATCCAGTTAAAAATCCATTTGTTACTCCACGATTATGGTCACCAGCTAGTGTCTATTGTTGTTTTTACTTACAAGTTTTTTCCCGCATTACCACAGATGGCTCCCGCAAAGTTGGTGGGATAAAAGTTTGGGTTTTATACTTCCTTTCTATACATCTTTTTATTGATTGGTTTTTATAGTAACTTCTTGTGAATTGGGAAAACGTTTTTCTTTCATATTTGGTTGAGCTTGAGAAGTAACTGAACTTGAATCTTAAAGTGACAATTTTCTACACAAATTCACATAAACACGGTGGTCAAAGATTGTACGGAGCTGGCACGTTTATACAGAGAGTATATTATTATTATACTTACTCATCGCGTCTTCTAATTGTTGGGGTCAGATGGCACCCTCCCCTGTTCAAAATAGCAGACCGATCTTACACATGCAAATTATTTTTATTCCTTGCTCAAATTTCGAACAGGGAGTGTTTTTTTTCTTGAGACTTAGGGGGGTTTAGGGATAAGGCACAGGTCATCGAGAGCGTGACTTCTGACCAACGTGACCCCATGGACCACCCTTCCTCGCCTTTGTAAGATGATGATCATTCATTTAATCGCCCTCTCACGCATTGATGCTGTGGCTGTGGTTTGGAATAAAGGAATGCCACGCGATGGTAAATGGATAGGTGTAACATGTGCCTACTGTTTACATTTAGAATCTACTTGCCTAGCGCATGTATGGAACCATTACACTATTTTGCATATGGTATTAAAAAAAATTGTGAATCTCAAAAAAAAATTACAAACCCGATTTGAATGCTAGGAATCCACTCAAGTTAAACACTGGTTTTTTTCAATTTGGTGCTTAGATTAGGAGATAGACATGAGTGTAAAGAATTTTATACATTGTGAATCTATGTAATACGGAGATTTCAACATCAAAAATATCTGGCTTGATGGTGATATTGAGCTCCGGACCACAGTTAATATTTGAGGTGTCATTAAAAAGCTAGTTTGTCGTTGTAGAAATATTAGTTAAGATTAATGTATCGTAGATTTTGTAAGTAAAGAGGATTCAAGCAGCAGCTGGTAAAACACCGCCGAATAGCACGATGTGTAGATTATTTTAGTTACTGCAGTCACGCTTGAAGCGGCAGACAACAAACTTGGCTCATTTAATACACAATTCAACTGGGTTTCTGATAAAATGTAACTGCATTTTTTATTCTCGTTACTTTTTGTGAAACGTAGCATTAATATATCACTACTTTTCAACCAAAATACTATGTTTTAAAAAAGTAACGAAAATAAAAATGAAATGTACCTATAGGTACGTTATGTCAGAAAGCCAGTTGAAAATTCTATGGAATGAATCAAGTTTGATCTCTGCCACTTATAGTTTAACTCCAGTAATTAAAATAACACTACAAATCGGTGTGTTTTTCCAGCGAAAAATTCTAATTTAAAAAATGGAGAATTACATGACACTACAAACGTTCGTTCCAAATTCCTTCTAAAACTGTTCGTTTATAGTTAGCTATTACAGAAAAATTGGGTTGTATTTTTTTATCGTAAGATTTTGCAAGTTTGTCCTTGTCTCAATCACAATTTTGCGCACAGTGTTTGGTGAATAGCCGATGTGACATCCGCCCCAATCCGCCCCAATCCGCCCTAGTGAATCATCTTAAACGAAAGATGGCACAGAATTAATTACATGCGTGTCATCTCAATAGAGTATCCGTGCATGTGGGTGTACGACAACCTGCTAAAATGCCGATATTCAAATTTTTCCAGATAATTTTTATCGTCGAGATCACCTTTGGTTACACGCTCTTTAACGAAAGAGTCCCTTTATTAAAACAGCAATTTTTATGGATTAAGACTAAAAAATCAGTGTCAAAAGGCTTTTCCTAGCTTTGGTTGGATCAAAAAAAAATTATGTCAGTTCATATCACCTATTTTAGGGTTGCAATTACACCTAAAGATAACACACTTTTGAGCGAAACAAAATCGAATTTCAATGACATTTCAACAAAATGACGACACTTTAGAGGTCTACAGCAATTGTTTTGTTCAAATATATGGCTTTCGGATCGTATCTATGCCAGGCCAACTTCTTTAACCAATTCCACGATTTTGTAAAGTTTGCGTTTTGGTAGCTGAGCCATTTATAGGTGGGGTCTTTTAGATAAGACAGTTAGATTGGCCACCGCGGGCATTATTTGCCACGAAAGTTACGTACGACAAATTCATGATATCGCATAGGTATTTACAGAAATGAAAATCCTTGGCAAGACTTCGCAATGATCTTTTTGAAAAGGAGGAAAGAAAAACTATGGTGTAGGCTAGAAGCGTGTTTCAAATAATATTCTATCGTTACGTACAAGTGAAATGTAAATGCATGCTTTGTTCTTTTTACCTCGCAAATTGATGCAATTTTATTTCGAAAACAAGCGGCGAGGCTTTTTTGAATACCAATCAGAAGCGAAGACTCGTGCTACAGAGAAAAAGTGTATCGAAACTCAAAAACCGCAGGTCGGAATCAGTTGGAACACGATGTCGCACAATATTTTTTATTTTTTAATGTGTAGTTCAAAATAAATCATCTATTCGTGTTCTAAAATTCATGCCATGCTGAACCTTATTTTTCTTGTTCAAAATATTATTTATCACATCAAACTCTTCAAAAATAACTGAATTTCTTAAGTGGCTCGAGTAAGCTGATTAAGCCAATGGAAACAAGCCACGTTTAAACTAGGTAATGCTATTCGCAAGCGTTTTGAAAGATAGCAATCACCTGAATAGTCTCTAACCATGCTTTTGCTATGCTGCAATTGGGGAAATATTTGAAATCGCAGTCAAGATTAACTTAGCTTCCACATTATGCTTACTATAGGTAGGTATCTAAAGTTTAATGTTTGCATATCTTTTCATCATTCCCTGCTAAAACGATGAGATGGTTCTTAAACTTAAGTTCAAAAAGGCACCGAATGACCATTATTGACTACACACCCTCCCCACGATATAGACTTAAACTTTAGAGCTCCTAAGAAAATTTCCTCGTGGAGAAACTATTTAATAACTTAAGGAGTGTGCGTTTGAGAATTTTGTACGGATTTTTGAAGCTCAAAGTTTTCTTGCATCACAGTGTACGTAAAAGATGCTGGTGAGGTTATTTTCCAAAACTTATCTTCTTTGTACAAGAAGGACTTTGCATTTTACAGCGCCGTCTTAATGGGGTAATTTTAAGTCCTTTAGCTAAGCCAAAGGAAAAAATCTCTACTTGTTCAAACTACGTGGTTACTCCATGGTAATTATACGTGAGCCATCCCTGTACAGAGTGTTCAACAATTTCACACCATGCTCCAACGCCCACCGACATTCTTGTGAAAATATCAAAATGCAAAGGAATATTTTTCGATCTGCTAGAGTTTCAAGAGAACCCCGTTCTCACCTGAAGTTTTTGTCGACCGTATGTGAGGATACGTATGCACAAGAGTAGGTATCGTTGCTAGGATGACAGCATTCCTAAAATATGATAGTTCTGATAATAAGATAAGAAAATAGACTTCACAGAAAGTAATTGGATTAAAATCTCATTTATTAACATACAAGTCAGGTTTGGTTACTTTGTTTGATGATGCATGTGAGAATAAATCCCAGTTTACTTTTAGCTCCGCTTGGAAAACAATAAATATCCAGGCTTGTATCTTAAATACCACTTAACGCAAAAGATGGGCTTTTCATTTTATTATTCAATGAGTTATTTCTTATTTGGAATGTACGACGCTGTAGATCACTTTTATATTACGCTCAGCTGTATTTTATATTTCTCGTGCGGATGATAAGCAAAATGATAGAAACTATGGTTCCTAGCTTGCAAGGCTCTCACCAAATAAACACTTTTATTCTGTTTGATTTCAAATAGTGCCTACAAACTAAAGAACACACTATTTTCTTAAAACTAAGCTAACTTGGGGAATTTTTTTGCAAGATTATGAGCTATGATAAAATAAAATACTTCTGGGTTCTCAGCTCTTAATGCCTACACATCTAAACATATCAAATATTCATAATATATGTGAACTGTAGTTTATTAAAGCCTAAAAGATATATTATTTTATTTCAATCACTGCATAGTATTTTCCTGACTGCTCACAATGATAAAAACTGATATTGCGTTCGACTTCGCAAGGCCATCACACATACAAATAGACTTATTTCCTCAATAAAATAGTACGTTTTACATCAAAAATCTACTATTTTATTAAAACCACCATAATTTACCGGAATATTTTCGTGACAATTTCCTGAAAGTTGGACCAGATTTGAACGAGCCGTTCAAAAGATAGAGCGTTTCAAAACATATGTGCAGTAGAAGGCGGTGGTTTTGCCACGGCTCATTTTTAACGGACACGCGTCGTTTTTTCCTTGGTTGAGCGTCCATCTTGGCGCTAGCTGGGCTTGCAGCGTCTGTAAGAAGTATTGAACCGAAGTGTTCGTCTACCTAGCTGTAGGAGTCCCCGAGAACTGAGGAAATGGAATGGGATGGGAAGCGATAGGTTGAGTGGGAGGGAAGGAAGGAAGGGTTGACGACGCTACGCTATCCCTGGCAGAAAGGGGAGAGAAGATGCTTACCCTTCAGGCTTCAAGGAGTGGACGTTGTGGAAAGATCTCGTGGATGCTTTGCGCCTGGACCGTGTATACGCCATCTTGAATAATTTTGTCATAGTTTTGTTTTTATTTTTTGCTGTAATTATTTTTACGAACAAGTTATTTTGTTACGATTGAGGCAAGCTAGAAATAACGGTTTATCACAGAACATTAGACATATTTTTGAATCGCATCTGCAAAATGATAGTTTTCATTCACATTATATTACACGTTTATGAATCATGATACCATCGAGAGACGGTTTTTCTATGAGCATCGGGCATTCTCCTCTGAATATTGGCACACATGCTGAAATGCAAACAAATTAAATGATTCAACGAGACATAATGCGATACTTATTGCACAACCAAATGTGTGATAAACGTATTGATGAGCAACACTAAATGGTACATCATCATCTACTTGTCTAAAGAAAATCTATTAATATCACCGACACAATGTTTGCACGGTCAATTGCAAAATACGTAGAAAAATAAGACTTTAAAGGGTACTAAAATAAAAATGGGACAAGTTTACATAGATCTTTCACGTTCTAATTCTTCCAAATGCAATAGTTTCTTGATGGGGTTGTAATATCGACGAATTTGAACACCAAATGTAGTGTTTAATTCAACGTTCATGTTAGCTACCTTCATCTGGTCGTAGATTGCGTGCTTTAGGGTTGTTGTGGACAGTTGTGAGGTTCGATGGTCTGCCGAAAGCGTAGACAGGTTCGTAGTTGCAAGGGCGATCTTTCGGGCACGTCACTACAATGTCCATTTGGCCAGCAGCTATTCTTTGGTTCTGCGCTGAGAACGATAAAACAGAACTAGAAAATGCACCACACGTATGTTCAACAGTGCAATATAACAACCTAAATCTGTGTAATTTTATCCGTTAACTAATTAAAACGGATATTCGGGTATTCGGCAGGTACCTTAAACAACAAAGGTTACAACAAGCCAAGCTAAATCACAAATAATTTGATAAAAATATAAGAAACTCACTATTTCCCATGGCACTTAGTGGTGAACTGGAGTTCTGAACAGATCAACACAGCCTTAAAAACTGACCATTTTTACACAAATTGTGGATCCGCATTTCAGGTTTGAATCCTAGAGCGATGACAACTCACGTACACAATGCAATACAATGATGATCAGTCAGTTGAGGAACGTGCCATAATTAGATAGTATTATTCCAAACAAACTTGTTGATTTTGTTAGAAACCTTTGCTAGTTTATTTTGCTTTATTTAGTCATCATAACATGGGACTGCTCTGGTAAAATATTTATGGGCCATTTACCACCACAAATTACTAACACGAATAGAAAATATGATAGTATGACCTTCGATTTAACAATCTCTTACCATAACGCTCTTGCAATTAGCTTTTCTATATATTTCATTGCCAGGCATTTCTTTTTGCACTACTAATCTGATTGGATTTCAAGCTTCACAGCGAATGTGATCACACATATGGATTAACTATCAAATTTTGAAGCATGTGAAAGTGTGAAAATTTTCAGAATGGAGGACGATGAGAATAGAACCTTGTATTCCAGAAAAAATATTTTTGTAACAATTTTTTTTATTTATGAATTTATTGAAATAACATACCTGAATATAATCGAATACGAACCATTAATTTAATCCAATAGATATTTCATATACCTTGTATCCAATTACATGAAATCAGCTGTCTTGGTAATCCAAGATAAAAAAAAAATCATCAGTTCAGGCATTCAACGCAGTTTAGAAGTGGCAAAAACCTACTAAATTTAAGTTTGGTAATGTTCCGGTAATGCTCTGTTTAATTTGTTTTTTGGTCCTTAAAAGGACCTAGACAACGTTTCGCCCACGTTGGCGTGGGCATCATCAGGTGCATTACCGTACATCACCGTACATTACCGGAACATTACCAAACATCAATATGGGCTCTGAACAAATTTCATCTTTCTACTAAATTTAATTTATACTACTTAAAATCGTTGTCGTTGGCCTTGAAAACGTGATGGAGTCTATTGATGGCACAGCGGATATATTTTGCTTCGGTTGACGGGGTCGATGTTCGCTGGTTGTGGATCTGGTTGTGGACCTGGTTGTAGCGTTCGGTTGTGGCGGTTACGGCACTAGCTCAGGCGTTGGTTTGATTTGTTGGGCTCCCCGGAAGAGGTCCCAATGCGGAAGTTCACGACTGATACGAAGATGTGGCTAAAAAGAGAAACATAACCTGTAAATAATTGCAGCGCTAATGTTGGTGGCGTTTAAGGATGTGTATTGACAGAAATGCGTTGTCGTTCCTGTGGAATTCTGTAGGTTGTTTCTCTGGCTGCGTCTTTTTGAGATTCGATTTTTTTTGTTTCAATGTATATTTGTTTCCTTTTTACGCCCGACATCTAAGCCAGTATTCCAAAAGATGCTTAATTCAATGCTAAAATTGAGACTAACTAGCATTACTTTATTATTTCAAAACAGACATTGCAGCAAAACCTTTTAAAAATAACCCTAACCAAGTAGCAGCTTAAGTTTAAACGATTGATTTATTAAATTTACATTCGTTTGATGACCACTACCAGTTTCCAAATGACTGTTTGAAATTTTTTAACTAGCTTAGAGCAGCTATTTTTGATCACAGGTATCAATTGACATTGTTTCTGCCAATGCATATATACTCTTCTTAAAATTCTCTAGAGTATCTACTATTTTGAATTTTTTCATCTAGGCTATTGTTTTAATCCACAGTGACAGTTAAGTGTATAAGTTAGCTTTGTTTTTTCCTTAATTTATTTTTTAAGTGGGCCATGTTTTCATTGAAATTAAGTTTATTATTGAGTGCTATGCTCAAGTATTTACATTCACTTGCATTTTCCATACGTACCCCTGAGATTTCTCTATTAGCGTTCCTCATTCTATATTTAGTTTGCATTCACATTACCACTGACCTTTTTTTATTTAGCTAAGTTTATTTAGATCGATCCATTTCTGAATATCACTTACTTCGGCATTGATATCCTCCCTTATTTCCAACATCATGTAGGTTGACAAAACATTAGTTCACACAACTGTTCACGTAACTCATGCAGGTTTTGAAAGTAACAGCCCTAAAGTTGAACCTTGAGTGACTCCACCCACAAATTCTCTGATTTATGGTTTGGCTTCCTATTTTGACCTTTTAAGTTCTACTACACAGATATTTCTTTATCGAATTGATAGCATTTCCTTCTATTCTATGCATCTTCCCCAGTTTCTCAATTAACCTTTTTTTATTAACAGTCTTGCTAGCTCGTTTTAAATCTGAAAATCTAAAAATAGTTGTTTTCTCTTTATCATTGTCTTCCAGCTACGCGGGTAAAAGATTTTTACAGCAGTTTAAAATGAGTATTTTTGCTAACAGCTAGTCTGTAGCAAAGGGAACCAGCCGGTATGGATGCTGCTGTTGCTGTGGAAGAGGAACCATTAGTCGTGGGAAAATACGGAAAACTTCTGTTACGACTGACTTTCACTGGGATCGAACCTGAGACCTCCCGATTTCAAAGCAGAAGCCCAACCTTTCTCACCGTGGTCCACTGATCTATCCAATCTACGTGTTGTAGTTTTAAAAAGATACAGTTCGGCTCTCTGAATTTATTCCGAGATAAACAAGCTCGACTGCATGCAGTCTTTTGACAGAACATATCCCAAAAAAATGTGTAAAAATACTTCACATTACGTTTATAAGGACATTACAGCGAGAAGCTCAAATATGTGTTAGGTATTATTTAAAAAATTATTTGTTTTTAATTTCAAATTGCATCACATTATTTGAGGATTTTCTGTCGAGAGCGAAAAGGCTGATTGACCTAACTGATCTCACCTTTATGGTTTAAATACTCGTTTATACATAAGAAAGTTATGCTCTCCAGACAAGCTAAAGACTTTTAAATTCGGGAGTGCTATTTTGAATGTGTTTTGAAAGTTTCACCAAATGATGAAAGCCGTTTGGTCTGTAAAGAGCGAACGAGCACACAATATCAAATCATGCTTTTTTTGTAGGACGCCCTGTTGAAGTCTTCGATTTGATCGCTTTACACCCAAAACAGACAGAAGACTATGGAGACCGCTACCGTTGGTACTTAATACCGCTCACTCCAAGGACGCCTCTGAGGCATGGGCTTGGGTCTACACACACAAGTAGATCTTAGCTAAGATAATCTTGAAATCGAACTGCCTGAAATCAAATCACCAGTCAGCTTTTTCACTTGCATATACCTATTTTCCTGATTTCACAGGAACTTGCGGTTTGAGAAGTAAAATGTTGTGAAGGACCAAAATAAATGCAAAATGGCACATCCCTGACGTTCAATGAAATATCAATGCGTGATGTGATTCGATTGGAGCTAATGAGTTCCAAGTTATTTACAGTTTGATTGCAATACGAGATTTACTCATAATCTTTCGATAACCTAATTGCGTCAATGAATACTTTTTTCGCAAGACTGGGTTAACATTATTCTGATACTACAACTTAAGCATTTAGTTGAGAAAGATTATCGTATCAAATAATTATAAGATAAATATTGTTCAGTATATCCAAACCATTCGCAACACTTCGTCAAAGTTGTATTCAGCATTTTTAGATACCTGACTAGTCTGCTTTGAAGAAATCCTTTTCTTGAACATTTTTTGGGCTTTCGCCGACAACAACCAGAACACTTAAGTATCGGTAAACGGATGAAATAACTAGACCTACTAACCTAAATATTTTTTAAAGAAAATCAGTGACCACTGATATATTTATTTCCCAAACCTGCCACAACTTTCCATTTCCATTTGTAATTTCTGTGCGATTCTTCCAGTTATTCCAAAGACCGAATACGACAATGTTGGTTCTTTGCCACTATCCTTCTCGCACTTAGTCCTTACCACCCCCCGACCTTCCTTACTACCCCATTCTCCAACACCCCCGCCTGGCTCCTTCCCTGTTCTTAGTCTCTCAGCTGTTGGTTTTCTTGGTATGTAGCTGCGGCTTTGGAATGGGTATGTGTAAGGCGGGATGCCTGTAGTCACGATGGTAAGGCGCTATGAGCAAAACACTTCCTATCTCAGAGTGTACAGCCAATTGCTTTTACGGGAGGTTTTCTTCAAGAACAAAATGTTAACACATAGGAGATATGTAGGTGAGTTCGTAATATGGGAAAGAAAATTTTCTCTTGGGTAATAAGGAAGCGATTAATGCTCTTAGTCGAGCAATGTCGTTATAGGAACCTTGGGCGCCATTTGTAGTGAAAAAAGTTGGCTTTTTCTGCGGCATAGTAGCGTGTATCTTAAATAGTTAGAGCCAGGATTAAAACACCATTTTGATCTTAAATAATCACGATGTATTTCAAATTAATATTTTTATTTCTTTGGGATTTAAAGGACAAGTGAAGTGCTAACCAGCCTGTTAAATTAGTAAGCTGATACTTTTTTTGGCTCAAGAGAAAATTTACCTGTGACCAGTTTTACAAATTTATTAACCTTCGGTAACTGCATTCAGAAAAAAAAAATTCTCTGCTTGCGAGTAGATTTTTTGGTAAGCCCAACCATTATTAGGTAAAATAATTAATTGAAATACACCCTAAAAGTGAACTTACTCCTGACGAATGTACATTGATAGGCACATTTAAAAACCAACGAGACAACTTCCAAAAGATCCTCAGAAAAATTCAACACAATTTTTCTAATAAGATCGTCGGTGTTTATTCGTGGTGTGTCGCACCCCAATTTGATATTTGCTCCAGATTTAATCGTCACTATACTAGTGTTATATTTTGTGTTGGAGTGTATGTCTAAGCCACAATGTTGGTCTAGTGGTTTGAAGGGTAAGATGTCGGTTGTCGCTGAAGGAACGTGAACGTACTGGGGGTGGCGATGGCGACGGAAACGGGGTGTCAGAAACTAAGTAACCGTTTAAGAAATATAGGCACACCTCTTAGGCACACAAGGGTACTATTCCGGAAATAAATTAACTTATACTAGTTAGTATAATGATCGAAAAAATGTTGCGGGTTCTAGTTGGTAACTGATCATATCTTTGATGAGGTGTGGTAAGACGATATCCGCCCTTCTTCGACCTAAAACATTAAATTAGTCAATGAGCACGCTAGCTTGAGGTTAACAAAATTGAATTAGATCGACGTGTATTTTTGTTTTGCTACTGCGGAAGAGGTTACTAGTTTTTTGAAGCTAGCTGGTGAAATGTTAATATCCTTTTATATCCAACTTAACATCAGAAATTTGGTTTTTACTGGCTTCCTCAAATGGTCATAAAATCTACACCGACAAATTAATTTTCCGCGATGTTTTTATATTCCACTGTGTGTCCGAGTCAGACTATGTCAATATTTTAAATGCTCTACTACTGATATTTTTTTATCGACCGTTATATTTTTAATGAAAATGCTTTTAAAATAATATCTGATTTGTATTTCGTTAAGGTAAAAAACCCACATTGTTTTAAGCCCATGGTAAAAACAAAAATCCTATTTCATTTCCTTTCCATTATACCTATACATGTACATCGTGTTTTTATATAAATTGCTACATAAATTTCTGGGAAAAATCCCCATAAATAAATACGCTACAGAGGTACAAAAACAAAAGTCCTAAAAATAAATATCGCACATTCCCATAACAACAATTGTAATTACCTACAACTCATGATTCCGTCGTGCATGTCAATCGTACGCATTCCGTTCCGACGGCCGCCGTCTCGGCCGCCATATTCGTCGGTCTCTCGCGCGGCTCGCCCAGTATCACGACAGGTTGACGGCGTCGGGGCGGCGCGGTGGCGGCGTCGGCGTCGCGGCTTCTCGGCGCAGCGGGTAGCATCTCGAGTCTTGCTTGCTTGCTACAGGTTTCCCTAGCCGTTGCCGCCGTTGCCGGCTTGCCTGGCTGCTTGCCTGGCTGGTTGCCTGCCTGGCTGCTTGCCGGGCTGCCTGCCTGCCGACAACCCATTGGGCGGGGTCAATTCCGCCGTCAAGGCACCGATACTCCTCCACAGCTTCGCCGGGCACACGTCGTCGCAACCCCCGCGATTAGCAGACACTCGATACCGCACGATTGTACATCACAGCCTTCGCCATCGCCATCGACATTCACCGGCACCAGAAACAACGCACATGTCAACACTTTCGTATTAGCAACACAGCTTTTTCATACCTTCGGTTACATGCGAAGATAAACGGAATGATTGGCTTATATTTGTGTTGGATTTTGATGTTTGTGTATAGTTAATTGCACGTGTACTAAAAAGGTTGTTGGATTGCTTGATTGAGTATGTGTGTTTACTTTAAAAACGCTATTTAGTTCACATGTCTTGTATTGAATTAAGAGTAAGACTTCTTAATTTTCTACCGTTCCAATTATTTTCTTCTAACAAGTACCGAGATATTAACATTTTTAGTTTCTCCGGTAAGCTATCACATATCTAGCTGCCACACTATGTAATTAAATATTATAAGTGCGTTTATAAAGTATACAGCCTTGTCTTGAAGCATATTCCGTGTTACTCTGTCTTAACAGACTTTTCTTTCCTTTTCGCGTTGCCACAACTATAAAACATGCTGTAACTCAGAAAATGTATGTGCTTCAAATTTGAATATTTTTTAATGTTAATCGCTATTCAAAATTTAATTCGTGAACTTTGAACTGAAATACAGACGCTGTGTTGCCCTTATTACATTAGATGCATATCGGCACGTGCGAAGATAAAAACCCCCCCCCCCCCCCTCACCAATGTGTGTAACAGGTTTTGCTTACGGTTTATCTTCCCCCCTGGCCCTGGATACTTCTACCTTCTACCTACTTATCCCTATTATCAAAATAGTGTATCTATACTGATGAATTAACCATCACCGTATTCGTTTGCCATTGACTTAGACAGGAGGCATGGAACAAAATTTATATTATGATCTTAAGTAGTCATTAACAGAAACACAATTCTTTCTTAGAATCACCATTGTTTTTTTCTTTTTAACCGAAGTATCTTATTAATTTATTTGATTTTGTTTAAGATTTATTAAGTGTGCTCCGCTATTTGTGTGTTAATTCTTAATTTAGGGATAGCATAATAATAATGACTAATAATGGAGCTTAGTCGAGCAGGAAATACGTTAACGAGTTGACGACGGGTTAGTTTGTGCCTGTTGTTTTTAAGTTGTAAGTGATCATATCAGGTGTTGAAAGACAAGACCAGTTCTTCGAACTCAGGTAGCTCAGGTGCTTGATGCCATCAGGTACGGCAGGTAGCTATTTAAAAAAAATCACTGTTGGCGTTAACCACTAGTTTGCATTAAGTTATTTTAATGCAATCGATTAAATTAGTTATTGGAGTGATAATTAATGAAAAGGTCAAGTCACAACGCCCTGGAGTAGGCCGTCTCATTACAGGTTGTTGGCTCTTAGGCTGCTAGTGCTTTTCTGTCTTAAAATGTTTTCATTGTTACGCCGAATTATGATTGGCTGGATTGGCTGGTATAACATATCCTATCCATCTGTGAATGCATTGTTTGGAAATCTACACATGGTGTTGTGTTTTATTCTGTAAATTTTAATTGGGATTATGCTATTGAGGTCTGATTGGGATTGAGCATGAGTGAAAAATTGTATACAAATGCGTTCAAAAACTGAAAATGAATTCGAATAGTTTCCATTTTTCTCCGAACCATGGTCACCATTTGGACCAAATTGTCATTCAAATTTATGAATATAAATACTTCTGATAAGTAGAATGAGAATATTTATGTAATTACCACGTCCACGTGAGCCAATACATCGATACACATATATTAGT
>QKMV01001188.1:0-17186 GCA_003287335.1 Lednia tumana
CATTTTAACTGCTAACACAGCCTCCTTATCAAAAATCAGAGCACGCTAGTGACTAGAAAATGCAATAATCTAGTCACCAGCGTCGCTGTTTTTTTGTTATTCTGCCCTGTTCTCTAAAAAAAGTGGAAACACGATAAAACCCAATTATTTAATTTAACCCACAAATTTTTTTTTAAAGAGCTGTTATCAGGTACATAGTTTACTGAATCAATTTTCTTTCTGTCAGTCGAAACACATTGTAAATCAAACGTGTCATCTATGAATTATAGCGATTTTAAACAGTCAATGCGCGAGTCGAAAAAAGGGTGAGAAAGTCCTTAACAGTTTTAAAAAAAAAATCTCCATTGTTCATAAATTTTTGGCAGCGTCGGATCAAATTTCTAGCTTTAACAGACTACGGACTTGGTCCTCCTGGAAAAAAGTAATTAGCAACCAAGTGAGTTGTTTCAGGATCCAGTGCTCAATGTGAGAGAGCGTGTAACAGAAACTTTACATGTACACCACGAAGGTAGGCACTGCCTCATTTTGTGCTCGCGGTTTATTTCATCAATATTTCAATTTCCAATGGGCTCAAAATCCTCAATTTATACTTCCACACAACAATTAAGCCCCCCGATATTCATTTTATAACTCTTATTAAAACTTTTATGGAACGTTTACAATCCAGAGCATGTGCAAATGTGAACTTGTAGGTGATATAATATATATATATCGGATATAAAAATATCATTAGCCACTTTATTGTCATGGAAAAGTCCTACGGTAAATTCTATTTTCGGTTAGCGGTGACGAAACAGAAAAATCGACCATCAGTTTGAGGATTTTGATCACCGACCATATGTTATCCGGCTGGAAAAATAGTTGCTACTGTTTAAATGACTACAAAGATATATTCCCAGATTAATGTTCGCACACACACAGTAATTTCAAAGTGTAATTGAACTATGCAAACACATAAAAAAGAAACACGAGCATACAATTTTCGAACAACACTCTTTAATTTTCCGCTTTATGGGTTTCGCAATTCCACGTATGCAGGCATGGTGGGTTAAAGCTTTGCGACGCCATCCGTCAAGCGCGCGCGGGCGTCGCCGTCGCCGTCGCCGTCGCCGTCGAGTGGCTTATTGGTGTTCATTCAACAACTAGACGCCGCTTTCAATTAACGCGGGATCAAATTAATGCTCGACACTAGATCACGTGGTTTTGGGTTTCCGGGACGTCCATGAATAGATGCAGCCGGGGATTTGGAAGAAAGGCCTTTTCACGAGGCACCACCGTGGATAAAAGTCACTTGGGAAGGGGCACCGAGTCAAAAGAAAGTGAGTTGGAATACGCTGATTTATGTTTTCACTCGTATTCTATTTCAAAGTTTTGTTTATTTTCTTTCTCTCCCAGTGAGCTAACCAATTTCCAGTGAACGTTGATCTGCTTAAAATACTTCAAAACGCCATCTTTGTTTTTAAGTTTCTGTAAGGCTTGATTCAATTTTTGGGTCAAAGTCACAAAGAAAGACTAAATTTCCAGCGCTTTTTGTCTTCAATCGCACGCATATACCTTTCTCTTCTCCCATCCCTTTCATAAAACCAAAAAAAACAACGCAATTTCCATCTCATCCCCTTGTCTAGAGTTCACCGCTATTTTGCGTGTCTTTTCTCTCTCTCGCAGCCGTCAATCTGGTAATGGTCGCGTCTTTGTCGTGATTGCTCAGCTCTGTCTGCGTCGAGTGCACTCGTCGAGGCAGACCGAGTCGCTAGTCGGGGAGCTGGGTTCATCCCCCGTGCAGGTCACGCACCGCGCGAATTGCACTTTCGCTCATTAGGGGCTCGCGTCGAGACACTCGGAAACACGGCGATAACTTTCACACCCCCCACGACCCCTCGCGACTCCCCGACCCGACCACTCGTGGTCCAGAGAACAAAACACCCACACAAACACGGCCCCTGCACGCATTTGTTCGCACATTTTTGCATGCGGCAGACCTGAACGCTACAAATGGGAAAAAGTAATTAAGTTTCTTCTTTGGTTCCAAAAAATCTTACGGTGTGTAATGAAATTTTTGCTAGACATTTCCCTTGAAAAGGTATCAATTTGATACATGAGACCGTACTGGTGAAACCGGAACGGTTGGTGTATACATCAAGATTTGTTACTGCTTTATAAAACAGCAGTTTTCTTATAGCAACTTGGCAAAATTTAAACCACCGACTTGGTCTGAAGCACGTTCATCATCGTTACTGAGAAGTTTTTCACCAGCGTGATTTGGTTTCAACTAACGGACAGTTAAATGTCTAATAAAATGATGATAACATCCACCGCAAGTTATTATTGAAGCGGGTCTGTCTTTTACCACTCGTCCTACTTTCAGCCTTAAAAAACGGTTCAAACATCCCAGAGTAATTCTAAGCACGTTTGGAAACGTCGTCGTTAAGGATAAATGAATTGCCTTTTTCCGAAATGAACAAGCAAGTTTTTTCCCTCGTTGCAATGGGACACGTTCACTTCCTTACAGCGACAAGAATCCGATTATTATTATATCGACTGTAAATTTGCTTGAGCTTCGTCATCGGCTCGACTGCCAGTCTCGTCTGTCTTCGAGCGAGCTGGCGGCATCGTCGAGAGCGAACAACTTTGTAAGAAGTGGGATTCATTTGCAGTTTGCGCGGAGGCAGTGGTGGCGGTGGCGAAGTCTCATCACCACAAGCAAACTTACTGGCAAGTCACGCGGGTAAATTGTTGCCAACCTCGCCAGCCACGGGTTAAATGAATTCACTAATTGCTTTCAATCTAGTCGAATAGTTTTTCCCCCTCCTGTAAATTCCCCTGGAAGAAAGATTATTAAACGAGATTCTGAAATGAACACTCTGGATTTAAGCTTGAAATGTTAAAAAAAAAAGCGGTGGTTTGAATATTTTTAAAAATTGCGTGCTAATATTTTATAATTTGCAGTGCATTACCTTTGAGTCTACTCGGAGCTGACGGAAGGCGGAATGGAGGCCAATCTTTTCATCTGACTGATTGAAAGTATAGAAAGTGCGAACTAAGAAAACAACTCATGCTCGTGCCGGGCCATTTCTAAGAAATGCACACAATAATAAAAAAATGTATAATAGAAAAAATATAACTACAAAAAAATATAAAACGTTGGGGTTGATTGTAAAACTAATAAACACGCAATAATTTTCTCTGTCGTGTTGTGCGAACGAAACTAATTCCAAGCGAAATGTCACTGACGAGGTTAAAAGTGCAGAAATCGAGCATGGTTTGTTACGATATTATGCAGCACGCCACATTTAGTATACGAAATCCATTTAAAATATTTATTGTTACAACGTTAACGCAAATAACTCTAATATCGTAATAATATTATCATACACTAACTTATTTACGCCACTCTGTGGTTGGTTTTTAATTTATTTACGTAATAAACACTCATATTCCTGACAGCAGACGCTGGAAATCCTGTCTTTGTACCAAACTCACGAAAAGTGCGCAAGACATGGAAGAGACTCTTTTGAGATGAATCAAGATTTCCTCTCTTTTTTAGCGGATGCAATTTTAAGTATAAAGTACCGTTATATGACGCTTACACCGCACTTACAATTTTTTCAATATTGATTGGATAGAAAATGTTTCTATAACTCATCCATAATTTCACCTGAAGTGTAATAAATAACTGATAGATTACAATTCTCTGTCCTCGTGATGTTGATACAAGTGACAGTTTTCACATAATCTGCCAACGTCGGGATGAAACATTCTGTCTGTCTTGCACTTGCTTGCTTTCACACACTGAACGAACTTTGTCTCTCTCTCTCTCTTTCTCTCTCTCTCTCTCTCTCTCTCTCTCTCTCTCTCTCTCTCTCTCTCTTTCTCTCGCGCATTGTTCAGGCGATGCGATCTGCTCATCGCAGTATCCGCAACACCTCGCATTTTGGCACAATATGACACTTGGCGTGACGCTTCCGCTCAAAGTTTTCTCTTCGCACGTGGAAACGCACAATAATGCCGATACTTCCGGCTTGGAACTGAAAATAACTATCACTGTAAACTCCTCAAGGAGATGGTAGGGTAGGTATATAACAGAACAACTAACAACATCTCTAGGAACGGAGTTCTGAACTTCGCAAGTGAATTAAAACGTGTAAATTGGAGAAACGTTCGAAATAAAGTAGTCCTCTAACGGGTGATTGTATAGTTTCGGGTCTTGGAGGCGGCGGTAGCGTCGGTGGCGTCGGTGGCACGACGCTCACGACGCCCCGCGAAACGTGTCTACACGGATTGTTTGCGCGGCGGTACGGCGCGACGCGACGCGACGCGACGCGACGCGGCGCTAATGCCAAGTCTAACGACACTCTCGCATACACTTGGATATGTCTTTCTCATGTAAATGATACTCTTTAGTCTTGCTTCGAGATTCGGCTGGCTCGATTTGCAGATGCACGCGTTTAGGCGCACAAGCGGCGAGATCCGTTCCATTCAACGCGCGCCACGCCAGGAGACGTTTAAAAACACTTAGCAGCTTTCACGGGTTGCTACTTGCTAGCTCGCTAGCTGCTATCTGGTGGATGGGCCAGATTTGAAATCTTCTCTGTTGCCCTTGCATTCAAAGGGAACAATTAACCGGGAACGGGGACGTCGTTCCTTAACAACCGGGATGTGGTGTGAATCTTTTGACTCGTTGATAATAAACGGAATACACAAGTCAAACCAAAACTCAAAACTATCAAAAATTCAAGTGAAAACCAAACATATCTGAAAACCCACACGTAGTTGGTTAGAAAGGTACTCTCTTTATAATACCTTTTTGAATCCGACTTTTCGAGAAACAGTCACAAGCGCTGGAAACGTTCAACTGGAAACCGAGAATTCTTCTCAGCCGTATTTTTCCGAGAAATGATCATTCCACTTTAAAATAAAAATCTGGATGAAATTCACACGTTTAACTTTTTAGAGCGCGTTTTTAATGACGTAATAGTTTTGTTGAAATGTCCCAAAATTGCGTGAAAAATCATTGACCTTAAACTGAGTAAACCGAGTAAAGTAACCCGAGCAAAAAACGAAAATAAAACAGACCTAAACTGTTCCCGGACGTGCCGCGGGTGGTCTTAGACGAGCAGAAGGAGTGCGCCGAGCAGACAGGAGAGTACGTGTTGCAGCGACTGGGGGGAGGCTGTAGAGATGGCGGACAGGCCGCCCCCGACGCCGGCGGACGAGACACCGGCCTCGCCCGGCTCCCGCAGAGAGTCCTGGAACAACCGCTGGCCGGACTCGTCCGAGTCGGGGTCGTCGTCGATCGTGTTCTTAATGCGATTCGGCAGATCCATTTCTGCGGACAACAAGACACGGAAATATTGCCGGTGCCGTTGTGCCGTGTGGGGCGTTTGGTTTTATTTCGCAAGGGGAGAGTCAAGGGCTGATTTTCCGCATCTGTGCGCTCGGAATCTGTTCGAGAAGGAAAGCGGATGTGGATTGGTGTGTACTGCAGTGAAGGCATAAAGTTTATTTTTTTGGTGCTTTGCTGTTCAAAACAAATCAATATCGTTGAAATTTTCGAACCTGGTTTCAACTTTCGGTACACAATTTTCCATCGCTAAAGAACCGACCTCTCATTTTACACGAACTGCTTAATTTGAAAAGGTTTAACGGGTCTGAAAATTAGCATTAAAGCTGTCACCGAAAATAAAGAAAATCATTCGGCGCCGTGTCACTTTTCCAAGAGGGCTGAAAGTGAAGCCATCAGAACATTCTGCGTCTGATTCAACAGAAACCAATCTCATTTTATTACACTACTTGAGTCGAGCACTTCCATTTCCGGCCGCATCAGAAAGTGGAATAACTTTTGACTCTTGATCGAATTACTTTACACACTGCTGTTTCGAAAATTAGAGAATAAAGAAATATTCTCGCCGAGCTGCACTTCAAACCGAACTTCGCCTGCCGATTCAATTGAGACTTGGATCGGAAATAGTTTAAAGATTTCAAAGTTCTGGAACGGATTCTTAAATCGGCTCGATTCTCCGCGGAGATTCGCAAATACGAAGCAGCGAAAGACCGTTTTACACGACTGTCCGTTTCTTTGGGTATCTTATTCGGGATTTAAAAGACAAACTGTCAGCTCCAAGGCGGCTAACTGGTTATCAGGAGAGGTCGGGCATGGAAATCCAGCTGGTAAGGATACAACCATGCCCTGTGGTAAAGTTAATATCCCGGCTTTTGGAAAGGTTGTGGAAAGGTTGTGTACGATCACGAAACCAGTCACCGGGATTGAACCAAGAGACTCAACGATCACTAGGCATTCAAGTTCTCAGCACAGACGAAGAAATCCGTTTCATGGAACATGGGCACGTTTTGGTTGACGCAGTACGCTTACCATATAGCCGGATGGTGCCCTCGGCGTCACCGATTGAGTTCTTAGAGATGCACTTGTAGCCGCCGAAGTCCGACTGTCGGAACTTGCGTATCGTGAGGCGCATGTGCACTGAGTAGTAGGCAGCACTCGTCTCCGACATGTTGTACTTGTCGTTCCCGATGATCATCTCGCCTGCAATCGAATGCGGAACGGTCCACACATGACACACATACACACACATACACACACACATGCACGGGCAGGGCTATCGACGAACCAAGGCAGCACGGGGTGATTTGGCCTGTTTAGTACACTCTGAAGACTGACTATTTATATTTAGGAAAGGGAGGACGGAAGGCTTCATTTCCCTGTACAGGCAAAGAATTTGTGTGTGGGGGGGGGGGGGACATCACAATTTACGGTTAATTTAATTTTAATCACGACAAAATTTTCAAAACGATAAACATTCTCTGATCTTGACGAGGAAATTAAGGTTTACTTAGTTACTTCGTGTAAAATAGGTACTCACGAAAAAGTCTCGCTCGAGTTTACCCACAAATTGAGCCGGTGATCAATGCGAAAGACAAAAAGAATGAGGTCTATGAATCAACCATACATTTGGGAGGATATCGTTTGAGTAACTGAAAAAAACTAATAAGAATGATCCAAGTTTGCGTGCCATCCAGCTATGGTTCTCTTTCTTCCCACCTGTATCTCACGGCAGTAATAAAATCCTTACATATTCCCGCAATAAAATAAACGAAAGGCGCACGTAATCGTAAATTTCCACTTCTTTGCAACGCGCTTGGGAAAGAAATAATAAAATGATAAAAATGAAATTGCATCCTCGAAGTGGATTCGCATTCAAATGGAATTTAATTGGAAGAAGCTATCTAGTTGGGTTTTATAGTCTGTCTTTTTGGAGACACACCTGAGTCCTAGAGCGCCAATAGGAGTTTATTGTTTCTTGCATCGCCTTGTCTGGAGTTGCTGTCGGCCCAGAAGCCAGCAACCACAACACAAGCGCCCCGGCTTCAATTAATACTCACCCCAAACGAGCCCTAAAACTGCTGTGCAACCCCTAAAACAAGTGGATTGGCACAAACTAAATGCGTTCAAAGCGGCGTTTAGTCGATCGCGTTTCTTGATTTAAAGTGAAACCAATCAAGCTTTTGTGTGTACTACGCTCAAAATTTCGAAAAAGAAACCATGGCAGCCATGCATTCGGATTAATTTCGTGAGATCATGGAGAATTAAATTCAACATTTGAGGTTCTTCAATCCAATCTGGACAAAAGTTCTAATCACTCATTAAACAGTTCGAAGTTCCTTGAACCCACTTAAAACTATCCTCAAATGTTGCTGTTATAGTCTTCCGGAGTAAGGCTTATCACGAGGTGTTTTTTCTCAAATTTCGAACATTCCTAGGATATTAAAATATGTATAAACGTTGTGAATCGTGATATTTTTGAATACCTCACAAATTCCTTACACGATGTTATTGCTATTTTCTCTGATGAAATTGTTTTGCATGCATATTTTGCAATATTTCATCAAGTATTCTGTTTCATCAAAAACACTGTACTTGTCCTATAGAACAAAGCTTGCCGTCCGAAAAAATAAAACGCAATTCACAAAATTTCCTGAAATACCGTTTCTCTCAGCCGGGGGTAAGAAACTGTGACTGCGTGCAATAAATTGCGTGCCAATATATTTTTGTATAAAAGTGGCTCTCACTTGATTCAAGTTGGCAGCGCATTACCGGGACCAACACAAAGCGGCGCTGTTATTGGGTAATAGATCACAACTAAACAGATTAAAACGATCGCTTTATGATGGCAAGCAACGCGACAAAAAACACTTTTCCGCATGCAAATACACGTTCTCTTTGAAGATTTTATAAACGAAAATATTTTAACTCTAGGGCACTCTCCAAGCGATGCGTTAGCGAGTGGCTTTCTTAGTCTATAAGATATTAACAAATAAATTCTAAGAAAGGGATCCTATTATAATGCAGTCTTGTTTATAGCAGGATATATACTGTCATCCTCTTTATCAAAAATAAAACGAGACTTTATAAACAGGGTGCACGCTACTGACGGACGTTATTCTGTCACAGTCCACAATGCCGCTGATTTTATCAGGGTCCCAAATCGGTCGTTAGTAAAAAAAAATGACGGGCGTTTAGAAACTCATAGCATGCCATATCTCATCTGATTTTATGAATGAGATAGAAAATAGCGACACCATTTTCATGATTAAACGATTCCTGATCACGATTCCAAAAATACAAGGAGCAACATTGGGAACCTGCCGGGCCACTAGAAAAAATCATTCATACATTATGCTAATGAGGCGTGGAAAATGATCTATGGCAGTATAGAATAAAAAATGAAAATTGAAAAAAAATACTAGTTGAAAATAGCGGCTGAAAACAGCGAGGAAGCTGAACAAGAATTTTAAATGTTTTGTAAACTGTACGTGAAAATAAACTGTGTATCAAAAGTTTCCTGGCGTAAACGGCGAATCTACATTAGCTAATTGATCAAAAGTGAAGATTTGATTCGACGTGAGCGAAAACGCTATCTGTGGCTCTGGCGGAGAGTAATAGTACCGTGGATGCTCTCCGCAAAAGGAGTCTGCAAGCGATTGTGCAAATATTCTCTGTGAAGCATCACGCTTTTCCATCAGCGTCTTCTCGTCGTGTGTTTATGCCCCACCGAGAGTTCGCGTTTCCAGCATTTGCCGAGCCCTAATCGGGGCAAAACTATGCAAATGTTTGGGCCGAGCAGCGCGCGCTTTGAAAGGCGAACGGCTCGACTCCTCTCAGCCTTGCTTCACCGAGCCGAGCCGAGCCGAGCCGAGCACGCAAGCTATCTCAATAAATTGCAATCTGTGGAGAGCCGGTGGCGGACCTTTGTGAGCTCGCCCTCCAGTATTCAATATCAATTTTCCTTCTATTTTCCGTTACTCGTTGAGTAAAAGCACACACACACACATATACACACACACACACACTCACGCACACATACTTACACAAGGAGGCCTCAAACCATGGAGCGCTCTCCACATCGTGATACCAACGTTGCCGCGAGAGATTTCCCCAACCAAGCAGTTTGTGGAAAACCACCGAAGAGTGGGCAGCCTTTAATCGTAAGCTGTTTGTACGTGACATTTTGGAAAGCATGTGGCAATAACTTTATGAAATATTTACTGTATGCCGTTTCCTCAAAATGGTTAAGCAAAAACAGACCAATAGCGTGTAAATCTATGCGGGCGTCTGACAATGATTTAACATGGCGAAACATTTACTTGAAATACATGCAAATCACACGAAAAGACACGGAATCTGATCGACTCGATTTCCGATTTGTCACTCGCTGATTCAACCGTGCACTCGCAGTATACAGCTCGTTGTTCTGCGCCTGGCTTAATGCATCCATGGAACTGTTCTCCCGTAAGCCAACAGCATCCAGGGTTCAAGCTCAGACATATATTCCCTTTGGGGTTCCTTCCCTCGATCCTCGATATATACCCATCTATTTCCATCCTCCATCCTCCAGCCTCCATCCTCCAGCCTCCACCTAAACCAACGTGCATCCCTCTCTAGCTAGCTCTACCCTCTACCCCCTACTCGCCTCCTCTCCCCCTATTCCTCGAGCAATCATCTTGACAATTTCACCTGAGTTCTTGGATCTTCACATGAGAAGAAAACCAATATCTCTTTTCTCTCGTAGCCTTCAAACAGCTGCACAAGCCGACTGGAAGGCTATTAGGTTATCCGATACACTACGCCCGCTTACGCCCGCTTTATTGCAACATCGGAAGCTGGCGTGAAAAGTTTTAACAGTTGCTGACTGATCGTGTCGAAGCGATTTTGTAAATGAAATCCGCAATTACACCGGTATATAGAAGAAACTAGGGAAAATCACACTTGCGTGTTTATTTTTGGAGTGTTTTCTTGTGAATCTAATAGAAAATCCTGACGCTGTACGCTACTTGAAAATCCATAGTAAAACCTCCATCCATCCATCGGTCTGTCCTCAATTCCATATTCACGTACCAGTAGATTTCATTGCACGTTCGATCTTAATTCGACAACTGTTCGCGGTAAATTCTTTATCATATAATAAACCCCTTCTATTTAGAAGCCACGAGAGTTTTTAATCTTTCCAGAAACGTCAGTACCGCACAGAATATTCAACGAGGAACGGTACAAGGAGGCGTTCAAGTTGTCCTAGATTTACACAATCCGAAACAAATGAGGTGTGCGCTCGTCAGCGGCTCCAGACACTGCAGGGTGGGTCTATACTAGATCTAGACGGCGAGTGCAGTCCCCTTCGATTGGCCGTCGCCGTGACAATTGGACGGATCGTGCACACAGCTTACAACTCGTTAGCTAAGCTGCAGCTTTTTTGCGCCATCGGCCAGCATTGACTAGTAGGCTCTCTCACTACACCCCCTTTCAATCTCTATATCTTTCTCTCTCTCTCTCTCAATTTAAAGCGTGGGTTGTCTGTTCATTAAAGCATCGCCAACCGGAGCGGTGCTAAACAAAGAAAAAAGAGTGGTTCATTTCCATGCTTGACTGTTAATCGGTTAAAAAAAAGTGCCTCGATAATTTTGCGCGAGTTTTTCACGATTGAGACGTCAACATCAGCGATTGTTCGTCACATACCACGACGTCATCATAATCTGTATCCGCCTCGTCGTGCGTCGAGTTGGCCGGCCGTCCCCGCGTGGATCGGCATAATGTAAACAATGAACAAGCAAAGCAGCCGCGCGGCTCGAAGGAACGACGTGAAAGATTGGACGCGAGAATTAATTAACATTTGCATATTTCTCGCATCACTCTTGTCCTGAACGACCACTCCTTTTCCATGCTCTCTGGGTGACCGACCGCACACAAGCGCCGGGACCAACAAAACATCGGGCCGCTCGGAAAACTCCCGGCCATGTTTGCCCGAGCAGGCGCAAAACCGATTCGCCAGTCTTGTCCTTGGTGCAGTCGAAGACAACTATGCCACCCGCCGAGTCTATTTTGCTTTATAATTAGCATTTGTTATTGTAATTTAACCGATGGGGTTGTTGTCGAAGGTTCGCGGCTTCTTAATTAGCACTCACATGCGAGGGAACCCACGGCCGCTCATTGGTCGTCGATGAAAAGAGAATTACACTCACCGGTATCTCTCGTCCAATAGTTGATCGCCTTTGGCGACGCTTCCACGTGGCACTGGAGACTGACGTCAGTTCCGGTCGGCGCCCCAACGAGCTGGTTGGGCACTTGGATCAGCGGGTGAACTGAAACAAGCGAAAATCCGTTCGTTTAGGTACCGACTTTTCCGTTGCTAAAATACTACGTGGTAAAAAACAGCAGATGGTACACAGAACTTTATCGGTTATCTTTTGACAGACCATTTTTTTCATATCGCACATGACTGACAGATATGTGTATTCAAAAACACGATTTTATAAAGCATCTCAAATCAACGTTTGATTTGTATTACTTCAAAATGTGTATGCAAATTGGCTCGTAGCGCTCTAAAAGGTAAACAAGCACGGGAACCACGCAAACAGTAAAAAAGCCCCATGCGAACTCTGCGGAGTCTGCGCCGATGAAATTACAGCCTCCACTATCTGTATGTGTGCGCGTGTATATGTGTGTGTGTGAGCAAGTTCTGTGTCAGATCACAGCATGGACATCAGTCACGCCTGTCAGATGCAACCAGCGTTGCACAGATAGGTGTACACTCTACCCGATTAATAACCAAAATGTCGTCCGGCAAAAAGGTTGCTCGTCGTCGCCCCCACCGTCACCATAGTAGCCAGACAAATTCTGCACTCTGACCAAGCATCGAACCCAAACTTTTACTTTGCCAAAGAAAACGTCCTACAGCTTTCTCAATTAAGGTGGCTAATTGAGGTGCTATTATTCCTGTACGGCAAATGTAAGATTTGTTAGGCACTCTGATGGCTCTTTGATGTTATAATTACAGTAAGTAATTCGAAACAGAGACTGCCTATTCTATGCATTATATAGACACGCCTGACGCCCAAGTATAACATCAAAGTGTGTAGGTATTTTGGCACGTTCGCATGAGATATAATATTATCTTCATCACCGAAATCTCCAACAAGAAAATATTAATTCCCACGGATTTCCGTACACCGTAATGGTTACCATTCGAACCGCGTCACTACGAAAACAGCCGTCGTGGTTCTCCACTGGATTGAATCCGTATAAAATGATATTATATTCGTATAATGATAGGCTGCACGGAAAGTATATGACGTGCGGTTCAGAGATCCACATGGGGCGTCCCTGCGCTCACGGCAATGCGTCGATCTGTCACGCCTGTCAAATACATCCATGATACACCAAACCCGATTAATAACAGAAACGCCTGACAAAAACCGCATAAAGAATAATATCCACAAGCGACGTCACGCCGTCACCAGCGTCGTCGCCAGCGTCGTCGCCAGCGCCGTGGCCAATGTCGCTGCATCGTGGCCGTATCTCTTTTTCGCGCCCACAAAAGAGAGAGAGAGAGAGTCAGTGTGTGTATGTGTGTGGGTGGATATGCGTGTGTGGAGACAGCTCGTGGCATTCACTTGGTTGTGCATATTTTATACTTTTTATCGAGATCGGTGAAGTTCTTCACCGCCCAGGCCTCTCAAGTGAAAAATGACTTTCAATTTCACACTTGCCATCGGTTTATTTACGACGCCCGTCAATGGACGCCCAGCGTCGCGACGGCGTTGCCAACGACGAAGCTCAGCTAAACAGTTGCAGCGGGTAACAAGATTAACTGCATCGCATATCGAGGGTTATGGGTTCATATCCCGGGACGAGGATTTATTTATTATTGCAAATTGCTTATTGTGATCTTATGTGAATTTATTGTGTTGCCATGATTCCTTGGTAGTGCTGTCGGATGCTGAATTTGATGAAGAAGTGCACTTTTTTCTTTTGAGCCGGCAGATTTTGGAGCTTTACAAATATAGCACATTACAGTCTGTAATAATATTAAGCATAGTTTTCGTAATCGTTTGAAATGTTAAAACCGGGTGTACATGTTTTATTTCTCTAAATGCTCGACATTTATTACGACAGGTACTTTCAACCGTAAATTTAAAACACACTACATTTGTGCCAACGGTGGGATTTTCTTTAAAAATTCATGTTTAGTTGAGAATTATAATGAAAGAAGCCATTTTTTAAAAGGAAGAGCGATTTTTTAAAGGAAGTTATAATATGAAAGATGATGTGTTTCTTTGATATTTCTAAAACAGCGCGATTGGTTACACAATAAAACATCTATTCTTCGATGCAGCTCGAGAGCCGAACAAGTGTTTTTTCTTTGTTTTCGGTATAAGAATGGGATTTATCTCACTTTGCGTCTCTCAGTCATCAGGGAGTTTGCGAGACAGAAACACACAGTCGCACTTTGGGAAAAAACATATTTGCAGCAGAGGCCGCGGCGGCAGAATCGCGAACGAGGGGGCATTAGCGTAATTGCAAATCCACTTAGCGGGCGGCGGAAAACTCTTGTGCATTACAGACGAAAGATGGAGACTTAAGTCAGCCACGCTTAACATAATTAAATCATTTGAAATAATGTAGTTCAGTCCACGGGGTCAATATTTGCCAACGACCTCAACTTCACGTACGGAATTCAGTTTCTGGGCAAATTTTTTTGTTTCAAGGAATACATTAACAGTTTTAGTTTCGGAGTCTAGCATAAATAACAAAAACTCATCGTGCTGCATTTTTGTTAGTAGAAAAAGACATTCCTGATTTTTTTTAGTATGTTCATGTCTTCACTAAATGCAATAAAAGAGTTTAATTGCATGATGTGCAAGCAATTTGTGCGTTAAATTGAGTGCGAATATTTTCTTGAAAACTTTTGCAACATCATTGTGCAAATGATGAGGCCCAGCCTTGCTAAAAACGAGAAGGCGTGATAAACGAGCCGTTGGAGACAATATTGACTAAGAAGGCTGTGAAATTTTCAAAATGTGAATTATTGAATGCGAAGCGTTGTGTTCTGTTCTTGCAGCTTATAATTATCATTGCCGATTATATAATCAAACAGACACACCCCGATGTGTAAGCCGGTGAAGGCAGAAATTTAATTCTCTTTAATATTTTCTAAGCTGAAAGCATAAAATTGGAGCCCAGCATCTTTCGCCTCCACCCTGCACAATTTTCTCCACCGCTTCTTACTACAAGAAAGTGTAGCCAGCTAAGACTCTGGAATAAATGTAGATTATTTTCTCTCCCCTCTCCGGCCGTATCTACATCGCTTCTTCCCGACTATGTTCACCGAGTTAGTCGCAATCGCTTATTGGAATTCCTTCATCCTATATTAGGCTTATACAAGCAGGGAAAACACTTTTCCACTTACTGAGCACATTTTCCAGGGCAAACAATATAAAGACAACATAGCCGCGCTTCGTATAGGTTTTGGCATCTAAAACCATGTGTGTACTGTGTTATTCATTTTAGATCAACGTTCTTTGAAACATCATCATGTGTTGAATTGCAATATCGGCTTAGAAATGGCAGTATTTTTGGTTCAAACGTCGTTCCATCTCGCTCTTGGTAAATATTTTATCATTTTTTTAGTGAGTGCGAGCGTGCTTCTATAAATTATTAAATATGTCTGCAATGAAAATGAAACGGTTTGTCAAGAATGTAGGCACCAGATGACTTTCTATCAGTACCGAAACACTCACACCCCTGATATAACTCTTTGTCTACATGTAGCATAAAGGTATGAAAACTGAAAATTTCCCACTTAAGTAACTTGTCCAACACTTTTGATTCCATTGATACGACAAAATACTTCATTTGGATTCCTCCGTCTTGGCGTAAACCCTTCTAAAACATGACGCCGACTCATTGAAAGCAAGCCTACCAATGAGGACTTGAGGAGACGTTAAAGTTATAAGCTGCTTTGCTACAGCAACGAAGCAAGACAAATTTATAATACACCATGTTGAATACTTCCATAGTTACAAGCTGTATCAGAAGACAGAGAACTTGGTTCAAACTTCCATCTTGACATGCTTCTTAGAACAAGAAGGACAAAGAGCTTAAAAAGTTGTCATGCTTTGACCAAAAAAACTTGTTTCAGTGCTCACAATACATCTTACGAGTTGGCCGCAAGAAGTTGAACAAATAATAAAGCATGTCATAGTGTGCCAAAGAGAATTCGGTTACTTTTAAGCAAACATCGCGAATGATCCGCCATGTGAGTGCGGCTTTGATTTCCAGATGGCTTAGGTCGTTAAGACTGCCAACTTAACAGTAAATAACCACACATACATGCAGTGACACCAATTCGCAAGTATTTCCTCGAATTGCAACAATGCGTGCAATCCTGCGCCTCGACGAGTGCGGTTCGAGCCCCGTCCCGGCCCTTCCCTACCCGTGGCCTGACATATCACGACAAACGCCAAGCCAGACACATGTGGTGACTTGTCAGCCCCTACGCTTCCCCAAGACATTTCATATAACATACACACACACACATACACACACACACATACACGCGACGGAGTATCCCAGGAATGCAAATCTAGCTCGCTTTATTGCATGCGGAGGCTTTTTATTCCTTGATGCGGTGGTGCTCACTCTAAAACGGACGTGAACTAGCTCGCGAATGCACGGAACGAATAACAAGGGAACTGATAGAACATGCTTTAGTTTCAGATTTTATTTTGTCTGCGACGGAATTTCATATCGGTATCTTTGCCGACAAAAATTCAGCCGGCGACTTTCCTTTGATAAAAAATATGTGCCTCACTTTTTATCGTATGAAAATTACATCGCGAATGACTTGTGATATTAATTTGAAGTGACATTTTCAGTCATTTGTGAAGCAGCGGCCACCTGAAGGAGACCTCGCCTAGCTTCGCAAATCCTCTATTTAACGGTTGCACCCGAGAGGTACGTGGAATCGAGGACCACAGATCTTCTTTCTCTGATACGTCATGAACCAGAGAAGCAATCAGCGAGTGGTCAGCAGGTGGTTATTTGGACGGTCAAACGAATGGCAATGCAGATAAGGTACCTAGCCTGGGTCCGACATGTAGGTTTGGGACACAAGCCTCGCACATCTGTAGTCGCAACTTGTGTCGATCAGCTTCTTACACCCTACAAAGTTACAACGTAAACCCACTTGAATATCGTATCATATTGGTACACGCCAGAACTATACGATATTTAAAATCAAACTAAAAAGTGTATAAAATCTAAAAAAAAAACTTTGAGATCTATGAAATGCTTGTGACAAAAAAAATGTATCCATCCCTCCCCCCCCCCGGCCCCTCTTAAAACCTTTAACCGAACTTTAGGACAGCACAATGTCTCTGCCTTGTCTCTCGATGCTTATTCCACTCCTGTTGAAAGTATTTTCTTGTACTTATTTCCAATTAAAATCGTCTTCATTTATCCGACCCGTAACCTCCGCATATCGAAATTGCAAGTAAGTATTGACATCAACGCGTAACACTAGAAACTACTTGAATAAGTAACAACACTTCAAAAATATTCAACAGGAAAGTGACTTCGATTCCAGATTGCATTCATTTTGCAATACGCCCGTTGCATGGATATAAATTGATTCGGAATCACGAAGATACTTTTAATTTTCTTGGGTATAACTATTTGGTTAGTTAATATCAGTTAAAAAACATCAAAGTTGGTCATGTAGTTAAGGAAGGTTGAGAACGTACACTGATGTTACTTGCCGTGTCACGCGTACTTGATACCTAATTACGCCACAAGGAAGCTTATCTTAATTTTGAAAGCATAGCAACAGTCTATCCGA
>QKMV01001189.1:0-17175 GCA_003287335.1 Lednia tumana
TGCTACTATGCGGTCGCAGGGAGGAAAGCATATCCTGCTGGGAAAGCGTGAAGGCTGGGTGAATTACGAACTCAGTAAGCAAGGGCTGCATATTATCATTGAACACCATTCAGCTTAAGTTTTAGAGTCTGCGACAAATAAATTAAACTAAACGTAATGAGCGTGATTCCCTTCAAGACAAATTACAGAAGATCTAATGAAGCATGCTGCATGCACCATTGTCAGTCAAGCCTGACTAAATCCCAGCAAGGCCACACAATTCATGGGTTAGTTCAACAGCCGGCGGTTTCATTCTTGACCTAATTGCTTGATTTTATAGGTAGTGTATGACTATGATGCTTGACCTTCTCAATCACAACAGCCAGTCAATTATCAATTCGGGATGGTGTAAATGACAACGCTTCCGGTGACAATACGAGTTGTGGGATTGCCGTTTAATTTTTGAACATAAAGGAAGTAGACTTTCGTAAACATCCTTTGCGGTAATATATTGACGCTCAAATACTTTCAATTCAGAGTTCAAATATACCCAGTAAAATGCAGCATGCAATTGAAGGTAAATTTTTAATTTTACACTAGGCTTTTCCCTCTCTGCTCCAGAAGGCACTAATACTTGTTATGCTACCTTTGAATGGTTTCACAATCACATTAGTATGAGGACGAAAAATCATTTCAAACACAAGCACTCGAACAGACCAAATTTTCGGTGATTTATTGTATGGGCACACTTTTTTGATAATACAAATGACAAACTAGCGAACATTAATAACAAAATTAGCATACGCGTGGGTTGTGCCTCTGCCATGAAAATTCAAAACAAACGCAATGCATGCAATATCTATAATGTGATAAAACGTGGTCGTGGACTGAAGTAAAAATAGGACCTTTGTTTGATCTGATTCTGTTTGACACTTCACGAGGCGAAAGGAAATGTCAATCACATCTCGAGAGTACCCATTTTGATTCATTGCCTACTCGCCGTAAAGGTCGATGCGTTCTGTCATCTATGATGTATACGTGCACACTTCACCCTGAGCACGTGCCTTGGGTGCAGACGACGGAGACAATATTTGGCTTCAAGATTTTCCTGAGGGCCGACACGCTTTTGAGAAAGTGATTCGACACTTTTAAGCTCAGTGCCCACCATACGTGCGCAATCCAATTTTAATAGCTACGCCACAGATACGGACACCTCTGTACAAGCATTGCATTAACCTAAACGTTGCATGCTCTATCGAGTTTCTATGCAATTAATACATCTGTTGCGTTTAGCTTAATTTCCACGCAATTATTATGATCTTACCCAGAATTACTGTTAATTATTTTACGCACTGCGGTGCGTGAAAATTTCACAGTGATTATGCCTATTCACACCATACCAGCACGACCAAGCTGCATGGCCATCAGCGTGGAACTAACCACTTAACAAACAGCTTATTTGAGTCATAATTATCCGTGAAAGTCAGCATAATCCATGCGTTTGAGAATTATCCGAACATTTTAACCTCACAATGTGACGGTTGCTGCAACAGATCCTGTACCTAATGATAAAAATCTCTTCGACCTTTAAACCAAGTCTTGGTCCAGAGATCATCTCAGGAGAGACTTGCGTGCATAATCAACTTGTTTGAGAGTGTCTGATATAAAATTTGAAGCTAATAAACTTCGTACCTTTTAAGAACATAGTTATTCGCTGCGTGCGCTTGTGTCGATTAACACGGGAAGAATAGGCCAGGTCAGCCATTTAGGAGGTGTAACGTGGGATGACCTCTCACCGTTTAGAGTTTAGACGGCAAACAATATTCATAAAAGAGCAATAACCGTGCCATTTATATTCGTGGATAAATTTTGACAAATTAAAATCGTCGATCCTTCGTTAATACTATTTCATGCATACAATGCATGGCTGAAAGAATGGCTATAACTGACATGTGCGTCCCATGTGGTCCCAGGAGTTGGTGGCGAAACACCGGATGCGAAACTGGAAGGTGATCGCCGCGTCTGTGGCGGTGGTCGCGCTCATCCTGGTGCTGATCATCGGCGCTAGCATCGTATGGTCGCGCGACGATAGCGCCAAGCGCGTCTTCCAGCCGTACCGCTCGCTCGAGGGCGACGTCAGCGTCGACATGGCGGATGTCTTGGACGGCTGGTACAACGCTAAGGGGTTCAACGGAACATGGATCTCTGGTACACTACCCTCTATTCATATCAAGAGGATGTAACCCTCTAAAATTGCATTTTCATGTAGATTTGCATGCTTTCCAAAAACATTGAGGATAATCTGTGAATTTATACAAATTATTTATTATTTCGGTCAGTGCGCGCGGTGACTCGATCGACGCGAGAACAACACAGGAATATGCTTAAAAAGGACACATTTATTCGGTGATCACTTGATTTAGGCTAAAATAAACTGTGCATTGCAGAGCCAATTTTGTATAGAACGTAAGCAAGACGAACAAACAAGTCATCAGTCCCCAATATTTTTTGGACCAAAAGTAGCTACACCTAGGTGACCAGGGTCGAAAACTTCCCTGTGTGATTTCTTAATGGAGATTTCGACTTGAGCAACCCAGCTGAAGAATACTACGATTTGAAAATTTTTCCTCCTGCCTGCATACAAGCAAAAAAAATTGTGCCTTTAATTCGTAATTATAGACGATTTAGAAGAGACATTTTTCAGTTGGGGGGGTTACATGCCCTTTAGCAACAAGCTTTGCGAACTTTGAACACAGACTAGAAAAAGTCAGCCATTTTTGGGGGTGTAACGTGAGATAACCTGTCGCCGTATAATAAACTACATGCGTCGCGTTGCTTTCGGCCATCGATGGCATAGTTAGCTAACATAGCCTGCGACAGCGTACCAATTTGAAGCTATGTTGTGCAAGTGCAAGTAGGAAGATTGACATCTCATGTTAGCTAACATTGCTTCAAGATGGCGTCTGCCATTTGCAGGCTATGGCATCAATGGCTTCTACAGTCTCACCATTAAGTTACAAAGCTTTAGGGGCGAACTGCGGCCTTGCGGAGAAACCATCAATCTGACACAAAAATTGGCTCTTGGGGACCACCTCCCCCACAATCGAGCACCAATGGCCGCTCTGACAGCTTCTAGCAGCTCAATTGTGGAGAAAATGCCCTTCATCCACAATTACTTGGGTTATATTGATAGTTACTCCTCAAGTCCGAAGTTACCCCCATCCGTAGCGTATAGGTACATTCCATGCCTGCATTCTAGAAGAAGGGTAGGCATACCAACCAACAAAAGTAATTGGCAATATTTCTAACATATTACGATGAAGTCTCGTTTAATTCTTGTAAATTAGTATCACTGAAATAAATGACTCCAACTTACAGACTTGTGGAAGCTATTTACATAGATTCTATTTGTACTACTTCAAAGTGTTTATGATAAAAACTTTAAACGAAAGCAAATCCATTGTATGATCAAATAGGTTTCAACATCAGTAATTATCCTAATTCTAGACAGCGAAATCCTGTACCGAGGGGCTGACATCGGACACATCCTGATTTACAACCTGAAGACTCGCAGTTCACGCAGTTTGGTTCAAGACGAAAATCTGGTAACTAAATGCTTCGCCCTACTGAAAACTGTCGCGTTACCCTTCATCGTAGACACATTACTTCTGAACAGAACAATTGTTTCAGATTCCTCCGTCGACTATCGAAGCGGCGATTTCGGCTGATCGGAGATATCTGCTTGTCGCGCACTCGTATCAAAAGGTGGGGGCAAACACTGATGATGTAAATCCCGTCCTACGTGACTTCATTCCATCGACCAAGGTTCCGCATGACAGACGACATTGAGCGTGCTGATTGAATCTTGTGGTCACCCACGATCATACTAATACTGAGCGTTTATGAAAAGGTTGATCTTGAAATAAAAACCAAATAAAATGTGTTGTTCCTATTTTTCCACAGCTCTTCAGGCATTCCTTCTTGGCGCGTTACGATGTGGTTGATTTGCAAACTCTGTAAGTAACAACAGCCAGCACTTGGTTTTCAATAAAATAATTACTAGCGTTCAAGACTTATACCGAGAGACAGGAACTTCTTATCCAAATATTTGAGTCAAACTTCACACCTATAACTTAATGTTACTCAATAAATACACGATAATTTTCTTTTTTGTTAAGTGTAAGTACGCCCATCATCAACGGACTAGGGTTGCCAGACAGGGAGGTCCTGCAGTTGGCCGTCTGGGCCCCGCAAGGGAACGGGCTTGTCTACGTTTACCGCAACAACATCTTTTACAAGCCCACGGCCGGCGAACCAACCGAATTCCCACTCACAGACAACGGAATCTCCGGTGTTGTCTACAACGGCGTACCCGACTGGGTCTATGAAGGTAAACTCTTTTCAGTTTGACAGAAACACCAATTAAGATCCCAAAACTATTTTCTTCGCAATTTATTTAACACTTGAGTATAACTTTTCGTTCACAGAGGAGGTATTTAGCTCCAACAGAGCGCTCTGGTTCTCTCCGGATGGTCGGGAATTAGCTTTCGGAACCTTTAACGACACCCGGGTTCGAGTGATGTCAGTGCCGTACTATGGTCCGCCCGGGAACTTTGAGTTTCAGTACACCAAAGTAGTCAACATACGATATCCCAAGGTGCTTTTTTGCTGAAACTAACAATTAATTAATGAATTGTGATAACCCGCTTGAAAAACACAAAGTTGTCGAGATTGTTCAACGCAGTATTTTATTCACATTCTAGCCTGGTACTCCGAATCCAACCGCCGAATTGAATGTCGTCAATCTCGACGCTGTCGTGCAAGGGAATCGAGATGTACAGCGAATTCTACCACCAAGCGATCTCATCAATGCGTAAGATCTGATTTCCAACTAGCTGTTACAGCAAAAATACAGTTCGTTGCAAGACGCGAAACGATGAGTGTACTAGAAAATCCTCAAAATTTTCATCGTTCTCGTTCTATTCTAGAGAACCGATTCTAACAGCGGTCACGTGGGCAACGGACATCGAGGTGTCTGCAGTCTGGATGAACCGCGTCCAGAACAACGCAAGGCTGATGATTTGCGACACCAGGTCCCCGGGTTCGAACTGTCGAGAGATGCTGCGACGCCAGGAGTCTTCTGGCTGGGTGGACATCTTCACGCCGCCGACGTTCTCGACACGCGGCGAGCGCCTGGTGATGATTTTGCCCCACGACGTCGCCTCCTTCGGCCCCTACAAACACGTCGCTTTGGTGCGCCCCGGGAAGACCACGCCGTTAACCACGGGCCGATTTGTCGTCACCGAGATACTCGCCTGGGACGAGGACGAGAGGCTTGTGTGAGTGCCGGCTTCCGATCACGTGCCATTCAATTCTTAGTGCGCGTTTGGACAAAAATTAAGCCGTATTTACACTACACGTATGACCGCGGTTGAAATAACGAGAGGTCCTCGCTTAAAAGGAGCTGGGTTCGAATCTTTGTACAGCCAGACATTTTTAAGATGAACTAATTGTTATCGACAATTAGCCAAAGTACGATTTCGTACTAAAAAAAATCTCACAAACAGATCTTAATTTTCGACTGTGTTGGTATCGAGGTTTCAACCACGGTCAAACGCATTGTATAAATACGGCTTTATTAAGGCCATAATTCGTACATCACGGCTCATACTGCGTGTCAATAAGCAATACTAATAAAAGACACAAGGGTGCATACTGTGTCTTCTCATAGTAATAAAAAAATTGGTACAGCTAAAATTATAAAATGCTATATTGACACTATTTTAATATCTTTGTGAAGATATTATGAACTAGTCCTTATGGCGTGTAGGCTTAAATTACAAAAGTGTACTAGAACTCGCTCTCAGGCAACGAGACTAATTAAGAAAAAATCGATTGGTTCATTAAGTAGAAAGCATGTAATATTTTCTCGTGAATATCTACCTCAGCGACCTTTTACTCACTGCAATTATTTCCAAACAACCAATCACAGTAGCAGTTTTCTAATTTTCTCAATTTTCTCAATTTTCTCGCTTGCGCAATTTTCTCTAAATGTGTGTTGTGTGTTGAATTTCCAGCTATTTCCTGTCCACCGAGGAGGGTGACCCGTCCCAGCTGCACCTGTTCAGTGTGTCCGACGACGAGACGACGGCGCCGAACCGGGCGTCGTGCATCACGTGCAAGACACGGCTCGAGTGTCTTTACAACAAGGCTGCGTTCAGCAAGAACAACACCTACTACATGCTCAACTGCGCCGGGCCCGTGCTTCCAGACGTCACTCTCTACGACAAGGTGCGCTGACCAAAAAACACACTTCACAGTTATTACATTTTTGAGACTCATATCTCCTGACTAATTTCAGCACTATAGTTTAAAAAAAAACTGTTAATAACTGGGTAACTAAACTGGCAGTTTAGTGTCAGTTAAGTTTTCAGCAGTTTTAAACACTTCACAGTTCTCTTGGACCAACGAGCGAGCTTCTAATCAGACCCGGGCTTAATGCTACAATTTTGGCATGAATAAAACGCGAACTGCAATGCAGGCAATTAACGCTATCTGTATGTAGGATAAAACGCGTTTTGCAGTTTTCAAACTTACCAGAAAGGTTTTTTTTTTTACATTTAAGGCCCTGTTTCTCTTACCACAAAGCTTAAGTTAATTTTTTTAAGAAAAGTTGGTCCTTGATATTAAACGCGTCTGTAAATGCAAAAAGTTTATTTTAATCAACGCGTGATTCTAGTAAATTTTATTAAAAACAATACTATTATCACAAATACTAGGGGCAGCAACGCAAAGTTATTACGTAATGGACTTTTAATATCATGCATTGATTACCTGTAACGTAAGTGTCACTTATTGTAGCTCACGAATAAGCCCCTTCTAAGTGCATGCCGTGCCGAAAATGCGTGCACCAAACATGCTTAATGTTGCTTAGTACCTATCCGATTTGATTTGGTCTGCCGCCTGACCTAGGCCTTCCACCAACGATTTTCTGCTGATCCCGTCTCAATGGACTGTTTGCATGTTTTAAGCGTTGGCTTACTTATGCCGGAGCAATCCATCTTCATTGAAAGCTAATAATCTCGCATGTGTTATTCACGCAATGCACTTTCGTTTCGTTTGCGACTTGCGAGCGCGAAAAGCAATTTACTGTGAGCGACGAGATGGAATAACTTGGGGGATCAGCTATTGCGCTGGCTTTGACGAAGCAAACGGCTATAAGGAAGAAAAATATATATAGGTCAACGTGGTAATATCCCTGCCATAGTTTTCATTGATTGCCTTTATCAAGAGAAAATAAATTTCCTTACTAATTTATTCCAAGAAGCATATAATAGAAATGTAGCATTATTGTTGTTAGTTATTAAGTACCTAGCCTACAAAAATCAGAACTTGATGCATTTCGTGCATTTTACTGACACGACGTCATTTGCCCGAGATTCATAATCTCACGCAACAACCAACCAACGACGCTAAACCATTTTACCCTATTATACGTTTCACACAACCCGTCACCTCCACCGTGTACCGACACACGATGGAGATTTACACCGACGTAACGTAGGGTTTGAAAATTTCATGAAATGTATTTTTTTGAAAGTTTCATTAAAAGTTTCAATAAAAATTTCAAAAAATTTTGAAAGATTGTGAAATTTTAATTTACAGTGCAAAATTGAAGGATTCATGATCGACCGTGTATCATGAATGAAGATAGCGGTGAAACGAAGTATTGTTCGATCCAATAATGATAGGTGACAAGTGAGCACTAAGCCAGCTACTAACAACTGAACAGCTGATATGTATTCTTAGTCTTCTCTTCATATACTAGGGCTTCGCAGTAACGCTTTAGTTAAACGCGTTGCAAGATGAGCCTAGTATTTCTCAGAAAACTTCAAAAGATGCAGACCCATAAAAAAATACAAAAAATAACGGAAGTTTCATCAAATACCTTGCCTTGGAAAGTTTCACCAAATACAATGCCTAACTTTGGCCTGCAGCGCGCGTGCAACAAACAGAAAAACGAAAAAAAACATGCTTTTTTTGTTGTTAGTAAAATTGAATTCTTCGCTCCGCTCATCCAAAACGTAACGACTTACATGAATACGTTGTATTGAAATACGGTTCGAAAATTATTCGGTTTAATACAAATCCAGAAGCTTTTTCTTTTAAAATTGTCTTTTATAGCTTCTTTTGCAACACATGACAATGACATATTCAATGGCTTTTAGCTGTGCTCAAACTATGAGCAGTTGAGGTCATAATGGCACTGCGTATGTGGTTAGGGCACTTCGTACACTTCGAAATGTGCTGAACCATCCTAGTGGTCTTGCTAGTCGTTACCCACCAACAAAATTTGTATTATTCTTGGCTGGATCTAATTCCAAGAGCAAGAAGCACTTGGCACAGATTTAAGTTTATTTACCGTGCTTGGACTCTTGCTTGATGAATGAAACTAGGATAATGATAAGCCTGCATTGTTTTCGCTAAAACCACCACGAAATTACGACCAGATCGTACCACCAATGCTGGGAGGACCCCAAACTTATAAGGAAGGCTGGAAGCCACAAAATACCAATCTTTCACGTTTTGTTGAAAGTTTCAAAGGCACCCTTGAAAGTTTCAATTTGAAACTTTGGTTAGTCCTGGAAGTCTTTCTTCCAAGTATATTTGGGGCACACTGACGAAGTTGTATCATAGGATGGGACAGGAGTTGGTCCTTCGATACCACCCCGTGGGCCGTGACCAGAAATAGAGCCGCTTTTTGAAAGGAAGCGAATCGGAAAAATGTGCATCCGAACCAGGATGTGAACCCAGGACGAACCACAACAAGGATCATGCCGCTAAAGCAAAGGTTGGATAGGTGACCATTTATATCACGACCCAGTTCTGTTCGGGAGATAGGTTGAAGGGTTCGAAGCTAGGACAGTGTCACGCCAGTAATTAGGACAGTCCGTACCCTAGGGATCTAACAGGAATACGGGACTCGCCCTGACTCGCTTGGCTTGTGAGAAGTACGGCGTGACGTAGGGATCGTTGGCTTGAGCTTTACCGAAGTGATACGTTTGACAACATGACTATCACCCGAACAGCACTTTTATTAGAAGTCGGTGTCTGACAACTAAAACAGATGTAATTACAGCTTGTACACTGTAATGAATTAACCACAATCTCTGGCTCACGAGGCAGGGTCTTTTATCGCGATTTCCTATGTTTGCTCGGTCAACACGTCGACCTACGCACTCCCAAGCAAAGACCGAACAAAAATACGCACGCGTGCCTAGGTTCACCCCTCACTCGGCTCGACTCAGGCAAAAAAGCACCGACTAAAGGCAAAACTTCACCTATATACACTTGTACACGTGATCACGATTGATGCCATACCCTGGGTCTTCCCTGGTTATACCTGTCACGTAGACCACATGCACAAGTGCTGACGTCTGCCAAAAGCCTGTCTCGATCGCCAGTCGATGAGTAACTCTTGCGCAACGTTAGAGTTGGAATGTGCTGGGCAGCCATTCCACCCCGAGCATTGGCAAAACCCGGAAATGCTAACTTGCTAAACTAACACTTGTGATATACGAATTCCATGTGTTCCCGAATCTGTGATCAGGCGATCCACGCAAACCTAAGGGATGCGTGACAATACCATGGATGGTGCATACAAACGAAGCTCGTTTTGACCGCATTTGTGCTTTAAAATCAAAATGAGTTGCCGATTGAGGATTCTGACAGTACCAATACCGCTGCATTTTCTTGTAAACCCAGCCCGTCACCATGCCTTATAGTGCGGGATAAGTACGCATGGAGTTATTGCGCACACATTGGCACACATTGAGATTTGAAAAAGTCGTCGCCCATGCTTCGGTAAATCTTGTTGTCTGTAGTGCATACTGACGAGGTTCTGGTTCGCCCCTCTCTTAGCGACACGAACTGGTGATGCGTTGGGAGACGAACGACGAGGTCCGCGGGGCGCTGTACGGCCGCGCATTGCCGCGACCCTTCCGCCTAGAAGTGGCCGTGCCGGGAGGGTTCCAGGCGCAGGTCAAGCTCATGCTGCCCCCGGATATGGACACAAGCGGACGCACAAAGTACCCCCTGCTCGTCAACGTGTAAGAAGACGTCTTCCATGCTATGATAACGGCTTGGTTGCAGCTGGAACTCGGGAGTTTTTGGTAGCATTTAGAGCAAACTAAACTTGTTGGCCTCGACAGGGATTTGAGCTCGGGTCCTCCACAACTCCAGTGCAGCCGGTGATAAACTGCCGGCTATCGATGAAAAGTCCGCTCAAAAATGCCAATCTAGGAACAGCGTGTCCGATTCAGATAAAAACTGCTCGGATAGGAGTGGACTTACAGTCTTTCGGTGGGGAGTAATGGCATGAAATAAGCAATTTGTAGAGGACATCATTATGTGGGGAACATAAAACGTTCGCATTTTGAGCAAATTAGAATTTTTGGGTTCTTTTATGAGTTCTCGATTGTGAACATATGCAGAGGTGACGTTCTTGGTGGCAAAACACCTTCTGGTCTTCAAATTCTGAACGAGGTATGCTAATTATATCACATTTCATTGTAACAAGTAACTAATTGACATCACGCTCACGCACGAGACGCTTCTCATGGCGTGACATCCAGCAGAATATGGATACGTTTTTTTCAAATATTTCCTCTTTCGCTTGTGCTACTGGATTTATCACCACATTATATGCAACCTAAAAGCAACCTAGTAATAAGTGGTTTACGGTAATACCAATATTTGAGCTTTTAAAGAATTCTTCACTAATCTCGTCCGTAAGTTTTTGGAAATTAAACTTCTTAGAAAAGACAGTCTACAATGTTGATGCTATATCGATTTTGAGCAATCATAAAAGTGTACCTCTACCGGAATTTCAGCTCGGGTTCTACGCGTGGTGGTATAGCCGAAGCTCCAGGCTCAAATTCTGGTGGAGGTGAACTATAAAGATTTCTAAACTATTGATTATGTACGACGAATTTCCATAAAACTTGGATTATATCTCAAGGCATGCAACTGTGCGATTTGCGAAGTTAATTAATAATTATTAGTAATTACAGAACATAAACATTTTGCATCTCATAATTGAGGGTTATTTAAGCCAGATTCAAAGCGCCACCACAAAGCTCAAAGTTCCTTATCAGACTAATAAAATAACGTGACAGTCAATGATAGCTCAGATCGAGTTTTCTAATCAAATTTTATTGGTCTACTTTGGCTCGATCGTCCCACCCGCTTTATCGATCAGAAAGATCAGTTTATCTCCACTCGCACACTCTTTCTCTTGATGAGCGCCTGGTACTTATCTCGCTCAAACTCTCGTTTCCGTTTCTCAGGTACGGAGGTCCAGATTCTTTCCAAGTAACGCAGAGATTTGGAGTAGACTGGAGCACCTACTTGACAGTGAACAGGAGCTTCATTTACGCTGCCATTGACGGCAGAGGGTCTGGCCTGAAAGGAGACAAGATGCTCTTTGCTGGCTATAGAAGGCTGGGAACTGTAGAGATTGAAGACCAAATCAGCGTTACCAAGTGAGAATCTGTTCTTTTCCAATTTCCATCTAAAGAAAATAATATCAACACATACGCAAGATATGACTACCCGTGCGCTCGTTCTTCTCTTAGATACCTACAAGAGAACCTCAACTACATCGACAAGAACAGGACGGCGATTTGGGGATGGAGCTACGGCGGCTACAGCACCAGCATGGTCCTCGCCAACGACTTCCACAACGTCTTCCAATGCGGAATCGCAGTAGCTCCGGTCACCAACTGGGCGTATTATGGTAGGAATTCCCAGTCCATTGTCCATTTTGATGAAGACTTTATCACGAAATCAAATCAATCGGGGGGGGGGGGGGGGGGGGCGTTGCCAGGGGTGCCCAAAAATAACGTGTTGTCCGTTAACAGTCACGCTATAATTTACATAGCTGGAGATCAAACTAAAAAATTACTAGGATAGAAACTAGAAAATTGAACAGAAAAACAAGGTTTCTATAGAAAACCTCTTCAGCCCCGAATTTTAAAAGATAAAATAAAAACTTCAGGTATTCGTGCCCCATTGTAGCATAAAAGTTGCATGGGCAAAAAAGTGAGCATAGAACCTGTTATTGGCTAGGTCATTTTGGCGGGTTGCACTCTACACAAAATGATTGCGGGATGGCTCTGGACCGAGCTCGGTGCCTGAGTTACGCCACTTAACTCAGAAGAAACTGTGAGCATTTTCTTGACATTTCAGACACCGTCTACACCGAACGCTACATGGGTCTTCCGACCGTATCAGACAATTTACAAGGATACACTTCCGCCGATCTCAACAACAAAATCGAAAACTTCAGGAATAAGCAGTTCCTGCTGGTCCACGGCACACTGGACGACAACGTGCACTACCAGCAGTCGATGATGCTCTCCCGAGTCCTGGAAACGAAGGACATCCTGTTCCGGCAGCAGACTTATCCCGACGAGGAGCATGGCTTGGGTGGAGTCAGGACACATCTATATCACACGCTGGAGAGATTCCTGGACACGTGTTTACACCTCGTGCGGTACTGACAGCCACAACCGAGCTAGGAACACCCTTGTTTTGTGTCCTTCTTTCATGCTTCCGCAGCCTTGCACTGGATTCGAATCCAAGGCGTATTCATAGTCGTCGCTAATGGTGAATTTGTCTAGCTGCACTGATGCGCGCCGAGTGCTCTCTGAGAAAGAGACAGCGATTGTTTTATCGTGCAGACTGGTGCATGCCAGACGAAAACGCCATCAGTTTGAGTGATTCCTAAGAATTGCTTGGTAACCAGCTGCATCATTGGCAGTCGCCGAGCAATTCAAGGCGCTCTCACACTTAGTGACGACTATGTATAGAAGAACGTAACTGGATTGAATTTCGTGTAGAGTTAGATAATGTAAGTGGATCCCGGGGCATGGTATATGTTTAACGCAAATATTAATGTGGACCGTCCCTCTGCTTTTGAGCAAAAAGACTCCGAATTGATCCTCGGGTCGTCAGAAATGGAAGAACACATACTGAAATTGTTGAAAAGACAGCGCAAAGTGAAAAAAGTGCGCTGTACGGATGTCTTAACGACCCCACTGTCCACATAATCGTTTTAACTTATTTTATCAAACGTCCTTGTCGAATGGGTGGGTGCCTAAAGTATTTCGCGTGAGCCGTGAGCCATGGAAATCGCATGGAAATCGCAAAAATTATATTTTCTTCAGCGAACTGAAAATCGAAAGTGAAATGAAACGACGAATGCTTTGCTTGTTTCTTAGCTAGCGGCAAACTAGTCATTGATGCTGGCCTTAAGATTGCGTTTGATTTTTATTTTATTAACACGAATTAGGTGATCTCACGATTTGGTGCAAACTTTGTGTAGTAATACATGCCGCATCATCTTAATGACTCCCGAGACAAAAGATGCTGGCCCCACTCTCTCAACATACCCAATCTCGACTGGCATCACACTTTCTACGATGAGCCGATTTGCAGCTGCTAAGGTGCAAATAATTATAGAAATGTATCTGTAAGTGTATAGACGTATTGTGCCGATGTAATTTGCAATACCTACTTCCATCTTTAGCTTGTGGTTGTGTATACGGAGAAAGTAATGAATGCATGGTTGAAATTGTAACCTGTTTTATGTTGTCACTCGTGGTGGATAAGGCACACATGGCTGTGGAGATATTAGGTGAAACATAGTGTCATATATCGTTACAGCTATTCTTTAAAAGTTTTAATTGTAAATTGTCTGATAGGATTTTGTTAAATTCGTATTGGGCTCATTTCGTGTGCACGATTGATTCCAAGTAACGTGTGAGATAGTAGGCATGGTAATTGGGTAGGTACATTTCGCGAGTGATATTATTTACTTCCGTTTGCGCCGGCTGAATATTTAATGTGACGTATCGCTCTTCGAACCATCATGTGCTTAACTTATAGATTATTTCACAAAAATACAATAAAAATGAACCTTGAGAAACGTGACCTGTCAGCGAAATTAATAATATTATAATAAACTGACTTAATAGGCAGAGATATGTGAGATTATTACATACTAGATTCGTCGCTACAATCATACAATGGAATAGTGCAAGTTCTTTAATTGAAATAAGTCGATGCAATTATAATAACGATAAAGTAAGTGAAATCACCCGAATAAAAGACTTTAATGCCAGACTTTTCGGGAACTTGGGAACTGTTTCCGAAGCGTTACGCATTTAAGTTTTTTAACCGACTGTTTTCACTAACTTTATTATTATTATCATGCAAGCTTTCGCTAGTTAGGACCTGTTTAGAATGAATAACATGTTTAGTCATAATCACAAACAATTCATAAATGCACAGCATAAGCACCGATAAAAGATACTTGTTCCAATACTGCAGATACAGCCCGGCAAATTCAGTTCGAAGATGATTTCGCTGCTGAAAATTTGTCATCCAACGATCAATATGATTCTCCACTCACTTGATCATGGGTTGTAGTACGTCATGAGTGATAAACCATGAAGGAAGGAAAAGGAGGTACCTACTAGTTCACGAGTCGCCCTGAAATTTAGCACGTCAAATCTTAAATGAAATTCGAAGAAAATTGGCGGACCCACAGACGCCTGTAAACAAGCGTCATAGATAGCTCAGCTGTATTGACTTTCCTCAAGGATAATTAGGCCCATTTCAATTGGGTCTCACAATCGTTTAGTGCCATCTCACAGATAGGTTTCGTGCGTGCATATTGGCAAAAAAGGGCTTCATATGTCGGAAGAGTCACTAGTAATTGAAACAAGTTTTTAATGCTCCTTGTGTGTATACATTATTATATTACATTGGAGTCGCAGTACGACGCTTCGCTCGCTATCGCTCACTCAACTATCTCACGTACACCGTTTTCATTGTGGTGGGTGAGCGTCTTTACGTGAAAGCCACATGTCTTTTATCTATTCTATGCATGGTTTGCATGCATAGCAAGAGCTACGGATAATTACTAGAAATTCATCTCGGCACGTTTTCAAAAGGTATACCTAACCTACCAGTATACAATCCAACTGAAAGTGCTGTCGATGTATTGAATTAAGCACTCACTCTTCCGATGCTCCATATAGGTACTTATACGAAATTCGTTTGACTTTTGACTGACCATTCTCAACGGCCTCAGCTCTAGCCGTTCTCAACTAAGTAATAATCGCAGAGACACTCTCAAGATTCCAAGACCATTTGGCCCAGACCCACACACCAATTTGTCTAAAAAATTCGGAGGCAACAATCATTACGTGTTGCATGTGATCGACGATCTTATCAACGAGTATAAATATCAATTAAGAAGCTATGAGTCGCGAACTCTTGTCACCATTGTAGGAGTAATAACATCATAATACTGTACCTATTGATGCTTGTGATTCAAGAACTTATGGTGCCCAATCATCTTTAATCGTAATGACTTGGTGGCATTACCAAGGCCAGGGATAACGTAATGCAATCCACTTTGGCAACTGAGAATATTCAATAGGCATTCGTTCACAGAAGGCACCGAACTGTGGTGGCTGCATCATCCTGGAAAATTGAAGTGCAAGGAAATTAACACTGTTTAAGGAGTTGTTAATAGCTTATAATCAATCAAAAGAAGAAAGAGACTCGTATCAAGATCGTAGAAATTTGAAAAAAAAAAATATTTACTTTTGTACAATTTCGCAAGATTGCATTGCTGAAAAATACTTCTACAACAGGCACCCCAGGGGTGGTTAGAACGCCCGATAATGTCAATGCAAAAATGAGACGTGTGGTATAAATTTCTAAACTTTGTGACCAGCAAACGTTTGACAGAAATGAACTCGACTTCGAACCAAGCTAAATCGCACCGCGATTTAGAAATTTTCTCGGTTTATTGTGAAGATCCGAAAATTTCTCGGTTGACGACGGCAACACGCAGATCTTTGATCGCAGACATTCAAGAAGAGGTGAGTTGAGAACGCTAAATAGTTGAGCTAAATACGCCGTACATTTTTTTTAATGCATTCAGGTAAAGCTCGTATGTGACAGGAATCAAAGACGTGGAAGGGGTATTATTTACGATGCCCATGGGTCTGTCTGTAGAGTTAGTATTATTAGGTATAAAGAAACTAGGCGAAAATTTCACAAAAGTCAACTTCTTATCTGCAGTCCTCTGGTCGCCCCAGACTATATTTTTAGTGACCCCACCGTCCCAGTCTACTTTCCAGAGTTATTTCCAGAGCCCTTTCATCTATGATGAAGATTAAATAAAGCTGTATTCTGAAGAATATTAAAATCACTTCGAAAATACCTGCCTGGAATTGTGTACCCTACTTAGCTCAGTGGTAGAGCAGTTGCCGTGTTAGCAAAAGGTCCGGGGCTCGAGTCCTCGAGTACGCAGGTATTTTTGAAGTAAATTTAATATTCTTTAAACTAATACTAGCCGTGTTAATGCCTTAAAATTGTTAATCCTTGTCATAACTGTATTCTATACTTTACTAGGCACGTATTAATTTCGAAGTGATACATTTGCTCTGAGCTTTGGCCGGTTTTTCCTACGCTTTAGGAAGTTCGGGGTCCCCAATGCAGTCGACGCTGTTGCTTCGCCGCCATCTGTGCTTCCGTGGGAGTCCTTGGCATTGTCCTGTTCCTAGTCGTCCTTCCCGCCGTCGTCCTGAATGCTGGCCTTTCAGGCTCGGATGACTCTCAACCAAAGAACACTGTTCTTTTGGAGGACATCCTGAATGACAAATATTCAGCGCGCTGGTTCAACGGGACGTGGGAATCCGGTGAGGAATTCATCCGCCGTCTCCTCTAATTATTTTCATTCTCTGTTGTGTTAAGCTTAAAATAAATAATATTCGCTTTTTTCCATTTCTTTCCACGCGCGACGTTTATAAAGTGATCTACGTCAGTTTTAAAATAGACTAGTTTTTGGTTGATCAAAAATGCATTGCTTTCATGCATGGGGTTCCATTTCAAGCCAAGCTTTTTATTGGAGGCGATCTAGGTATCGAGTAGGCGAATTTTTAAAATCACATGCCTACCTTCACCGAAAAATTAAACAACAGAGAAGTAATTAATATTTGTGATCCAGATACAATTCTCCACCCGTAAATAGTACAGAGAATGTAAATAATTTGCAATAATTTGAATTTATGGTATATTTTTAATAAATAATAACAGCAATAATAATAATAAATA
>QKMV01001190.1:0-15268 GCA_003287335.1 Lednia tumana
GGGGGGGGGGGGGGGGGGGGGGGGGGGGGGGGTGAGCCAATTCTTGGTAACAGAGTAGCACACAGAGACCGTGTTTTCATCTGCTCGACTCGAGACTGTTTTCCAAGAAGCACTCAGCAGCTCCTTGTGATGGCGAGTGCCAGGCGCTGACAGATCAGTATCTGTTGTGGAGTGCACCAGAGAACGACCACCATGATTTTCACGTCGTCACTAGTCTCTTTCCTGCAGCTCAGTGTGCTCTAGTTTAATTCCGGAGGCAATGTGAGTGTGCCATGAGCACCCTGTCTACGCCGACGAAATCACGAGCTTCTTGTTTGGACCCAGCAAGATTTCAGGTCAGTTCGGTTGACCAAAGTATTCTAGGAGATAAGAGTAGAACGATGTCAATCCCAAAGACACGGACAAAATTTCTAACGCGAGAAACGGACAAAATAGTCCGGGAATGACCGGATTTCTAGAAGTGGGACAAATTTTCAGGGATTAGGGAAGGGTCGCGTGTAGAGGGTCGCGTGATCGACTCCCGGCTATTGTTAGAAACGATGTCGAGGTCAAGCGAAACCCCTTCTGATGATCCTTCTATCCCGGCGTTTCAGCTGTGAATCCCAGAGCATGTCCTTGTCAAACTCTCCAGGATCCAACTCTCCAGGACCCTCCTCATCTTCCAAGTTCAACAGTGCCGTTATGGTAATCGACTCCATGCCAAAGGTACCGATCGTATTCTTTTATATTCGTAATCGTACGTAATCTAGGTAAATACGGTTTACTGCGGTTGCATATAAAAAAATAGCAAGTTGACGAGAATAACGTAGGAAGCCGGAAATGTGCAATAACCGTCACGATATCAATTGATTGGCCTCAAGACTCGTGAGTACCTATTTAGATTTACAAAGAGATACGTGCACTTGAACGTGTTGTAGAAGTGCTCCATAATAGCGAACTCCTTTTACTTTAGTACGTTTTCCTCTTATTGTTTACATGGTAAACTTCAGCTGCAATTTCGATCTGATCAAAATTTCCACTCAACCACTTAAGTCCACATGTTCCTAAACTCTAAAGTGCTCATAAACAAATCTCGGATGATTGATCCTGTGTAAACAACTTCAGTGGATTCTCGAGCTATCGTTTTGCTAGAGAACGGACCCAGCAACACGATAGAAGCGGGAAAGCCCTCCAATAATTAGATTGTTAGCTGCAAGCCAAGATGGTCTCAGATCTCAATAGATCCTCAAGTGAAGATTAATGCATGGGTAAAACTTTACGCAAAAGTCCTTGATTCCTCATAACTGCCAAAGTTTTATTGAAGTATCTACACCGGTCTATATTTTTCAACAAAGGTATTTCATGCCCAAACTCGGCAGAAGACATGGGCCATAAATCGAATAACCCGAAAGAGACGTATTGGGCTGAGCTCGTCATAGATTAGATCGGTAACACGAAAAACTCGGATATTTGATGTTTTTATCTGCAGGAATTGGATGTTTAAGTGTGTTTTGGTGGATCGAAACGGCCACAAATGCATTGTTTCTGCCGAGAGAATAAAAGATAGTGAACGGTTTTCCGCAACTTCGATTTCCTGCCAAGATGTACCAAGATGTGCTGGGCGCTGGCCAGCGCCATGTGGCGGTCTAATATGTAGATCGTTTGCCGTGTGCGAGAACCCCAATTGGCAATTGGCCGTTACGCTCTTGCATGAAAGTTTCAAAATATTTCCACATTTTCATGACGAACAATTGCGATTAAATGAGCCGTGGGCGGCAATAATAATCACAATCGCAAACAATCGGAGAGATTAGCCGATAGGCTCGGCGTACACTACATTTTCATGGGCTTCCCGCACTTGGGGTAGTGGTACATGGTGGTACCAACTGTGCATAAAACTTACTGAATTGGTCCAGGTTATAGACATAAAATTACTGGCAATGCTAATTACGTTTTACTACGATTTTCCTCTACTTGTGTGTGATTAATTATTCAAACACTTGTATTTCATACGTATTGATGAGCGTGGAATTGAAAAACACCAGCACTGATTCGGTACCAAATACGTTCACCATGTTTTCAGCAGTGCACTTTTGCTCTAGCCAGCTTCAAATACGGCCGTTTAGGCCTTGGAAATACTTGTGGTAACAAGACTGAAGTCGCTTGAGTGGCGCTCCTGCGACAAGGCCCATGTGGGTCTGCAGTCTACAATTTACAATCGTGGCATTTTTGTCAGGATTCCTGGTCCACTTGCGAGCGTTGGGAGAAGCCTACGCATTTGCCTCTCGCTACCTCGGCCATTTCAAAGTACGATTGCTTTGTTCAAACGATGATACAGGCAGTAGGAATGTTGACAAAATAAGTGCAGCACAGTCTAGTTTTTGTAAGATAACGTCAAATCAGAGCCCCATGTGCTAGTTCCTTTTGCTCTTATGAGTATGAAAATTAATGTAGAGGTCATGGAAGTAGCACCTCTTATAAAAATTGCCGTGTAGTGCAGGCATGCCACGGATGGTCATGAGGGGAGAGGATACACCCAAACCACGCCTGCTTGTATTCCTGGTATAACCAAGGCGGATAAAAAATCCTTTCGTCCCATCCGCCATCTGAATGGGGAGAATGGGTGGAGTGCCTATGCCAAATTAGTACGTTTACAGTCTATACTGTGAGAGAGCATACTGTGTTACACCTACAATATATCCTCTCTAGCCATATCTCATCTCCCTGTGTTAACTACGCTAGCGCCCCTGGTGGAAATGTGTACTCTTCTATTAAAATAGAGTGTTGACTTTATTTTATGAGAGAATATACTTTTCCGCCAGGGCCGCTGGTAACAGTCAGCACAGGGAGGTAAGGCTTGGCTAGAGAGCATATTTTGGGTGTAACACAGAATGATCTCCCACAGGATAGAGGCTAGTATCTTTGGGATAAACTTTGTGACCGATGTCAATGACGAACAAAAGGTTAATATTGTTATGAAGTGAAATGTCATTCAGTATGGCTGACGAGGACTCGGTCTAAGGACCTCCATAAGAGTGTCACGTATGATAATTTACGTCCTTAATTGCACAATTTTTCCTAAGAATATTAAAATCACTTCAAAAATACCTGCTTACTCCAAGACTCAAACCCCGGACCTTTTGCTAACCGGGTAAGTGCTCTGTTTGCCCTGTTAGCAAAAGATCCGCGGTTCGAGTCCTCGAGTAAGCAGGTATTTTTGAAGTGCTTTTAATATTCTTAAAATTATTACTGGCCGTGATTTTGACTTCAAAAGTTTCATCCTTGTCACACACTTTTTCCCTTTTTCCTACGATGTATTTCAAGCAATCTATATTAGTTTTAAAATTGTCATTTACTTGGCTACTGAAACTCGTCCGTATACGACTCAGACATCATTTTATTGCTGTGATACGCTGTTGCCCGGTTTTGATTTCACGATGATAAGCTTCCTACCCGTAGGATCGGGTATCAGTTGAACGCTTAAACAACGACTCAGATGTCAGTGTGCGTTTTCAGCAGCACGAATGACAAATTATCATTTTTTTTCAAGTGACATAACTGAGACAAATACTTACACAAAACAAAAATAAACATATATGTGTGATCAGGAAACAACACCCTGTCAGTAAACAGTATATAAAATGCATGGATATGATGTGAAGAGATTTCTTATTTGGGTATCCTACTCTGCCATGTCCAACGAGGCAGTGCTGCTAGCGACAATATCGAGTGGTAGGACTAGGAGTCAACATTACTGCAAGGGAAATATCAACTGTTCCCAGAATCAATAAAGGGATTTAAGACACAATTAATGCATATTTTTGCTATTGCCTTTAATGTGTAACACATTTTGATTTCAATCAATGCAAGAACTGATGTTCTGAAAAGTCTGAAAGTTCATCCTATCGGCCCAGCTTTGTAACTCTCTGCGCCTGAAACCTAACGGCACATTAAAAAAAGTCTTAAACAGTAAATTGTCAACATATTTTGTAACACAATATCAACTTACCTTAGGTATTGCATTGGGAAAAACAGTGCTAATTTTACCAAAGCTGGCATTCAATAAGTGTAGAAATATCCGTTAATGCATCTTCTTCACCGAATGCCATTTACGTAAAAAGCTGCAAATTGAGTTAAAAATCTCAAAAAAAAATGACCTATGTTGCTATTTTGTCATTGACGTGCTAGAGATTCGAGTTTGAGTTCATTTTCCATGTGCCAAATACTGCTTTTTTGGTAGTACCTCCCCATTTGATCATGCCTTGTGAGTTTGCGCTAAGCCACTGGCTGACAAGGAGGTTGTTTTCATTTGCAGCGGCGGCTACAGAAGGAGCTGATGTCGCTGATGAAGGAGCCTCCGCCAGGTGTCTCCGTCGATGGCGAGCAGGCGTCGCAGAACCTAGCACTGTGAGTGGACACAACAGACTTACGCATTCAGACCGTAGCGGTGTACTAGGTAGAACTAAAGCAAATGCAAGGCTTACAGAAGGTTGATTCTTTTTGAATCTGGTTGAAAATCAAGCTTTGGATTTTGATTTAATTATATTTTTTGTGCTCATGTGTAGGGTTTTGTGGTGTCATTATCATATACTCCTACGAACAAATTTGTTCGCACATAGGTGGTCGCGTTTGAATGTGTAGTAATCTGCAATTCACATTTTCGAAAGAGTCGGTTGTATTGTCTGATAATTAAGGATCATTAAGCTTAAGTTACGCTCCAGATACATAACTTTACCTTTTAAACTCTTAGATAAATTTTAAACCAATTTAGGTGTAACGGTGGCTAAATGTGTTGTTATGTGTGAAACATACTGGTTGTAGAGTTGGTGACGCTACGATTTGTTTCAGGTGGACCGTGCACATGACAGGGGTGGAGGGGACACTCTACGAGGGGGAAAGCTTCCAGCTGCAGTTCAAGTTCGGACCTAAGTACCCTTTCGATTCCCCAGAGGTGAGTAGGTAGCTTCCGAGAAAGAAGGATTCGATTAGGTCTCAATGTATCTGACAATGTATCAGAGCTTTGGTCGATAGCTTAACTTTGTCGGCCGAGATCGAAAGCTCTAAGGATCTCGATTTTGGTCGAAAGCTTAACTTTGTCGGCCAAGATCCAGCTTAAATCCATTTTTGCCAATTTTTTGGTAGCTTCGTTGAATCTACATAACACTGAAAGAGCATCAACTTGATAATTTTACAGCTGACCTGCATTAGTAGACGTGGTAGAAGTTTCATTTATATGAAAGGCTTGAGTACTCGTTCGTTTCTTCACCAGGCTCGTTTTCCGTTTGCTGCCACCGTGGTTTATTACGTTTTATTCAACCCACACAATTTATTACCCACACACTTTTGTCCACTTTCAATCTGAACACATCTGACTCCCAAAAAACAAACCATATGGTGTATATTGATGGTACATTTTCCATTATCAAGGTGGCTTTTTCCAACACGTTATTCACGCTTTTTCAATCTGATAATACGGGGGGCTCCCTCACATCCAGATTGCATTCTCTGTTTTATTAAAGTGTCACATTTTGTCTGGATCACAGATGTCTCTTTTTGCTGAAGTTCCATCAAGCCTGTATAATTCATAATTTGCCAGAATTTCAACTGATAACTGCCAAATGACGTCGGATGGAGGTATATGTTGATCTGATGCCAATTGTGCCAATAGAAAGCTCGGCTTCATACAAAACTCTGGCAACGGGCAATCGCAACAATTAAATGACATCATTGGCCCGTTGGGCAAAAGCAAGCGTTTTGAACCATCAAATAAATACCGATACTAAAATTGACATGACTTGATTAAAATGAGAAAGGAAAAAGTGTCCATGGTTGAATTTTAAGCGGAACAGAATGAAGATATATATACCACCACTAGTTTTCAACAAAAAAAGTTTACTTACAGTTTTTTTGAAATATATATATATCGTTTGTAGAGAAGGCTTCCCGATTTGACCCAAACCAGTTTTGGATGTGTTGTGAGCGTATACCACAACTCTTTACTGTTTGGCACAGGTGACGTTTACGGGTGAACACATCCCAGTGCATCCGCACGTCTACAGCAACGGCCACATCTGCTTGTCGATACTGACCGAGGACTGGTCACCGGCGCTATCAGTGCAGTCAGTTTGCCTCAGCATCGTCTCCATGCTCTCCAGTTGCAAGGAAAAGGTACGTCTCTCTTGGCTACCAAAGGACGTCGTGGCAATCGATCGCAGCCCTAATCGAATGCAATCTGCAGAAATTCCAACCTGGTTGGAATGCAACAGATTGGGATTCACTAGCAGGCAGCCATTTCAAAATATAATGCTCTACGGGACGGGGAGTATCGAAAGGTTCTTGTTGACTCTTGATTCTCGTGTTTAATAATTAAAATCAAGAATTGCCGTCAACAAGAATCTTTCGAGACTAGCCACCTCACTGTCAACCTAGCCTCAAATACCGACTGAAATCCGATTTTGTACAATATTAGTCATGCAATTGTCCGAGCACGGTAGCTGCGCTGCTTGCGCGTCTGTCTTGAAATCGGTAAGTCCCAGGTTCGATCCTGGTGACCGGCTATCATGGGGTTTTCCTGTAATTTTATTAAACTGCTCAGGCAAATTCTCGGATAGCTCCTTACCAAAAGAGCAATACCGTACCCTTACCCTCTCTCTTTCCTGATCCTGGCTCCTCCCGGCAAGCTGCTGTGAAGCTTGTTTGGTCTTCCCCCCCAAAAAAACTGCCGAACAAAAATTCTGGCGAGGCACTACCTACCAAACCCTGAGCCATGTCAGTACTTAGTTTTGTAGGCAACCTTTGTCGAATAAAATCCACATATAAGATTTACCCCTCGGCACACACATAATCTTTTGAGGATCCAGGCCATGTATTGTTCATGGCTTTATGCTTGCATTATTTCATTCGAGCTCTAACATTATCCAGTAGGTATCGAGTACCTACCTACCAATACTAGAGATTTGCTTAGGGGTGCAATTATCCCCTCTGAACTACTTAAGAACAATTTTATCCTTCGAGCAACCTATTGGACCCTGATGGCCGGTAATACAATGCTGTTGTATCCTAGGTACTCGGAAGATAACTTTGTTAAGGAGAAGTACGCCGGGAAAAGGGATAGTCTGCTGAAACTTGTGAAACTTTGTACCTATCTATCTAGTATATTTATTGTTAACTTAACATGAAGTGTGGTCTGACTCTGTCTAAAAGTACCTACAGATCAGATAAAGGGATTTTTATTCCAGGTCTGTAGGCTGTTCTAAACAGGCTAATGGTGATCAAGTGTTTTGTGGTTCCAGAAACGGCCACAAGACAACACATTCTACGTGAAGACGTGCAGCAAGAATCCAAAGAAGACCAAGTGGTGGTACCATGGTAAGAGTTATTAAGACCAAATATGTGTCTCCTGTATAACGGATCCCAAGCTACATGTGACTAATGATTTTCTATCTCTGCCCACAGATGACTCTGTATAACGGCTGTGATAGTTTAGGACAATTTTACAATTTTAAACACAATAAATTCTACCTTAATTCCATCGCCCTTGAGACGGCTTTCGGAGTGAGTTGGTTTGGAGTGATGAACGCAAGACATTCGGAGGTATACAATGCACGGCACTTTATTACCTTCCACGACATTACATTTACACAGTAGCATTTTTGTTTGTGCAAATTCTACTACTAGTATTAAAGATATCTTAAGTTCAGACGTCTTAAGTTCTGCCGGCGCTGACTAGGTTCGTAGATATCTATGTTTACTTTTGTATAAAATATTTCATTCTTATGTTAAGATTAAATGTGTTGTTGAGCAATCATGGACGATAAAGCTTCAGTTGACTCTGCACTTCCTCCATCGAGTTCACATTGAACTTGTCTCCTTGTTCGTTAAGCAGGCTGTAGATTGCAGCTAGCTGCTCCGCTTCTATCCTGTGAAATTTCACATAAATAGAATCCTCATTTTGTTATGAAAATCAGCAAATTGGATAAAAGGTCGACATTGTGGAAATAATTATCACCTTTTCTCTTCTTGGAGCTGCTCTGAAGACATACCCGCAGTCAGTTGGCTAGCAATTTCTTCTTGCCGAGTTCTTTTAATCTTCGTCAAAAGACCTTCAGTGTCTCCAGTTTCTGCTTGTGCAGTGGACTCTTCGGGAGACAGCGGTGAGAATCGCCAAGTAAGAACTACAGTTAAAAGCGTAACGCTGATCATGCAGATGGCGAGAATATATTCGGTTGTAATCTCGTTCAGAAATGAGGAATCTCCGAAATAAGGGAGAGTCATTTTCACATTTTCGTTCGAACACGCTAGCTGTCACTCTGACAGATATAAAACTGATATAAAAAATTATTATTTTGCGACCACGGTTGGCAGTTGTTCAAGTATCCGCCATTGTTTTCCCAGTGACGTAGTACACCTTATCCCCGTTCTCAGCTGGAAGCCATCTTGTCTTTTTCCTTCAAGGTAGGAAAGTTTGGCGAAAGATTCTTCCTGTCTGCGCCGCTAAAGAGCTGTTTCATTGCTGTAATTAACTGTCGTGAGTGTATTAATACATTTTTACAAGCTAGTTAGCTCATGTTCGCCTTGTCCTCTGCTCTCAATGAAGTCCAAATTGTTTGCAAACGGCGATCCCCAGCCAAAGCCTTACTCCCTTGGATTTGGCTGCGGGCTGCTTATCGATTTCTAGCTAATCTCTCGTGTTTTTTGGAAAGACGGATGAGTGTCAATTCTGTACATACTTTCCATTTCACAAAAACTCTGTTAAGCGTCGCCCGACAAATTTCCCAAAAACATACCCATCCACAGATCAAGGCCAAAGCTCGACATAATAAGGTCACCTAGCCTTACCTAGTATTTTTGTCATTGCCGGATAATTCAGTGAAGACTCGTGTCGGTGGGGGTTTAACGACGGCATCTGATTACACCAGGAAGTTTCTCTTATTTTAGGTGATGGTGTATCATAGGTCTGAGCCGGGCGGTAGACGCCCGAGAGACGAAGATGACTCGGACGGCGCAAAGGAATCTTATTCTAGGCATCAGGAGCGTAGAGAACCTCACAGATACCAACGAGATGAGAGATCTCATTATGATAGAGAGCCGTCTCGTCACGATAGAGAAGAGCGAAGAGATTCTCGATACCAGGAGCCAAGCACAAAGCAGAACGTTTTCCAGAATGACGGCAGCTTCCTGGAGATGTTCAAAAAGATGCAGGAGCGTACAGCTGAACCAGTGGCTGAAGTGAAACAGGAGGAGCAAGCTGGACCGAGCGCGGCACCGAATGCGGCAGCTAATGATGATGCCGCAGCCAAGGCACGTAAACTGCCAATGGTAGGCAAGAGACGAGGGGGCCGTGTACTCAAGACAGGCATTGTGAAGAAGCTGAAAAAAGCCACGCCTGAAGATGATGGGCCCAAGAATGCGTGGTCGATGTACATGAGTGAGGTGAAGAAGTACAAAGAAGCGTCGTGCGAAGAGGAGGGCAAGACTAGACCCCTCGTGAAATAGTGCTTCGTTTTTGCATCTTTTCCTATTTCAAAGATAAAAAGACACTCTTCATTTCTTCTTGTTTACTGTTTAAAAGACAATTATTGACATCTATTATTACCTATAAATTTAATCTGTGGCGCTTGAGACAATTAGCTTGGTAAGTTGGGGCTCACTGAATTATCCGTCGATGGCACTACCGAATATTGATGCATGAAAACTTAGAAGGCAAAAAGTCGTTACCCATACAGTTTATTAATGATGGTTGTAGTGTGCCAAATGGCTATTTGAGAGGAAAGAGGAATTCTGTGCAAGTTACTAAAGAAGGAAAGTTGCATGCGAAAACTATTTTCACAGTTCCGGTTTTGGCTTACCTTTTCATCCCTGGTTAGCTTTACACAACTTCTCTTTTCTTGCGTAGGGCTGGTTTTACAGCTTCCAGTTAATGAGTTGTTTGGAGGCTAGATATAAAATCTGATAGGCTCTCATCATTGTGATGACCACTTGAAACATCAACTTAACAGGAACATATAAAACCGGCCTATTGTGTAATAATTCCTAACAAAATCTGGCCAACTGACAGAATTCCTGGAGATTCAAACAGTCTATAGGTATACTTTCTGTGGACACTTATCCAATTTGGGAGATTACTTTGAATTTTATGGATTTTGCAAAAAGTTGGACTGGTTTTGTGAAGAGATGTTTTTGAATTGGTGATGTACTCTGGCGCTAACAGCGTTTGATGCCCGTTGCAGGTTTTTTGATGCCACCTTCAATCATGAGCAAGAACGACAAGAAGGACGCTTCGGAGTTATCAACGGCACCGTTCGATCCTCGCTTCCCAAACACCAACCAGACTCGGTAAGCTGATGATTGACTACTTAGGTATCAAATTCTGTGAAATTAAATGGAATTGTTTGACAGTCAAATTCTTTTCTAATGATGGTTTGATTGAAGCATACAAAAAGTGATGAAGGTAATAGAATGATAATAATTGTTCATAGTTTTGTACCAAATGGCTGGAATATATAGTGAGAGGAAAGGTGAGGTAGTGTGACTACCTCAAATTCATGCAACAAAAGAACTTTTCGAACACTTTTTCAATTATTAAATTTTTGAGACTCATATCTCCTGACTAATTTCAGCACTTATAGTTTAAAAAAAAACTGTTAATAGCTGGGTTAAACTGCTGAAAACTTAACTGACACTAAACTGCCTGAACTAAACTGGCAGTTTAGTGTCAGTTAAGTTTTCAGTAGTTTAACCCAGTTATTAACAGTTTTTTTAAAACTTTTTCAATTATTTGGCTTATTGCCTTCCTAATTGCATGTACCTTATTTTGTTAAACTTGTACAATATAAATGTTGATTGGTTCTGACAAAGCAGCAAACAAGGTGAAATTACTTTTTTGAGACTCATATCTCCTGACTAATTTCAAATTTTCAATTTTTTTTAAAAACAAGGTGAAATATTTGAATGGCATTATGCAAAAATGTGGGTTTGAAAAAAAAACTGGATTTTAAAAATACTTGCTTTTAAAGTTTTTATTTCTTTTTTGTCTGATTTGCTTGAAATAAAACTAGGTGTGGTTGGTACTGTGAGAGATCGTACTGCATTACCCCACAAAATAACTTGGCTTGCCATACCTTCCTGTTTTAGTTGTCATCAGCACCCGTGGTGGAAATATGTTTTTAAAAAGTACAGAGTGTTTAAAGTGCTTTATGGTAGGTTTTGGCTGCTTACGTTGGTACTTATTATACATGTATTGTGTTTGAGAACTACAGCTTTCGATCCAAGTTCGTGAGAGCCAAGTTCTTTCAAGTTGAGCTATACCGGTGCTCCTTCTATCAGTGAACCAGCCCCAGTTCGATAAAAACGGAAGAGAAACCTTCAGTCATAAATCAGCAAGTTTAGCGTTTTTTGCTGTTTTAAACAAAAATTTGCTGTTATTTTCTGGGTTGTGTATGATGGAGCACTGAAAAAAGTGGCAGAAGATTGGTTTTCTTTTTTCATTTTGTAGTGAACTCAGGTTCTTTTCTAGGCAAGCTGTCAGGTCATATTTTACCAGGATGATTAATGCATCGGTTCAAACCTAGTAGCATGGGCTAAGGCTGGGCTTAGTTAAAACTAAAGCCCTGAAGACAGAGGTTTGACTTTGTTAGGGATGACTTTCCTTGATAAAATACAGCCTTTGAGATAATATTGTCCCTCTGAGTAACCACACAGTAGTACGCAAGTTATTTTTCAGGAAAAATGTACGTATATAAAAAAATATTTAAACTTGTATTAGAGCAGGTCTTAGTTAGACACATTTGAAACTTTATGCTGTGATAGAATCCAAAGAAAACAATAGAATATGGCTGGGACATTGTCAAAAGAGACGCAAAACGATTCTGGGTGTAATTTCGCCTTACACAACCATCGCCCAGATTCAGAAGGTATATCTTTAACCACACCATAAATACGCCTTCAACCACACCGTAAATACGCCTCCAATCATTATTTCATTGATGTTAAATGTGGTTTAGGGCCGGTTTTTCAGTGGACTGCTAATAATCTATTGGTCCGTTAACTTGTTACTACCATGGCAACAACCACAGATGGCATCATTTTTCGGTACTGGATTGCTTTAGATCTGAACGAACCACAGAAGTACCGGCCCTCAATTTACAAGTTACATACTGTGTTCAGCATGTGTGGTACTAACTGGTGGCTCGCGTCCTCCGTTTCAACAGCTACTGCTACCAGAGCTTCGTGGACTACCACCGATGCCGACACGTCAAGGGAGAGGAGTACGAGCCATGCGATTACTTCAAGCGCGTCTTCACCTCGGTCTGTCCCAATGCCTGGATCGAGAAGTGGGACACCCAGATTGAGGAAGGTCGTTTCCCCGGCCGCCTCCAATGAACGGCCTCTTGTCGCCCACTAGTAGCCAGCCACCAAGCAAATTGTCTCGTCACATGTGTTACATACTTACAATAATCAAGGTTTAGATGTTAGCCGAAAGTGTTGCGCTTGTTTCTTGCCTATTCTCCCATTCCTGGCCTTGTCCAAATTGTTCCTGCTCTGGAAGCAGTATTTTTTTAGTTCTGTAATGTAAAAACTTGGTGGGAGTTAATTACGTCAAATATACGACCTGTACAAATACTTGGATGGTTTGGATGGGAAAGTTTTTGTTTTTCCTGTCAAGAAATGGTTAGGAATAATGGAAATGAGTAGTGCACAACAATTCTGGCATTTTTCCCGGGTATTGAGCGTTGCTTGTGGAAGTCATGGCTAGCAGTTAGTCAGAATTAGATGTGAGCCAGTATCTACCTCTATGAACTGAATTATTATTTGCAAGTCATGGTATAAATTCGACATTGGGCTGAAAGGAGTGAGCTGCTATCGACTTTAAGTTTCTGCACTGTAAACATTTTTTGCTTGGAATAAACCAGGTTCAGAATTCATTTATGCGTGCATTTTATTAAATTCATATTAATTTACACAATTTTTTTTTTACATGATGGATATGGCAACGTTGGAGACTAAAAGAATTCAAAACATTACAATGATTCGTCGACTCTGACATTCGTAATATGGCCGCCGCGGTTGACACCTCCAGGACGTGCGTTTCGCTTTTATTTAATTCCACCGTTTTGGCCATTGTTTAGTGTCGTTTTTCTTCGCGAACGTTCCAGAAATGATGGAGTAGTGTCCCGCCGACGTCGGAAGCCGAATCGAATTCAAACAGACCCTGCCAACCCACGTGCAAAGGTATAGTCTAGTTGATCTCTTAACCCTATTACCGGTCACGTTGTCCTCAATAGTCCCTTTGTCGCTCGAATTCGACCGGCTTTTGTAATATTCGGAAGCTGGGGCTTTCGTTAAGCCTCTGATTGTACCCTCCAAGCTACCTGACCAAGCGGATTATCGTGGGGGAGAGCGGTATTAGCAGATCACAAATAGTTTATTTCACAGGGGGCTCAAGTCTGTACAGTCTACCCAATATCAAGGCGCGGGTACCGAAGCCACCTACAGTTTGTCTAGTCGCGTGGGACTTGTTACTTTTTACGTGCGGTCTCGTTTCTATTCCGTCGGTAATGTCGCCTTGAAAACATACGTGTTTTGCTTTTGCGTGATGTCGCATCAGAGCTGTTCGTATAAGTTACGTCAGATTGACAGCGAGATAAACGTTCAGCCGGCGCCACCCCCCCGAATCACCCCCTCAGCACGGTAGCCACGACCGATCCCGAGCGGGAAGGTCAACTCCAAGGCCTCTTACACGCTGGAGCGGTCATTCATAAGCGCACCTCTTGTGAATGGGACAGAACGGCGCTGGTCACGTGACGTGAATCACGCAGCCACGTGGGCGCAGCGGTGGGCGCAGCCGGTGACGTCACGCGGGTAGGGCTGATGACTGGTCGCCAAGACGACGACGACGATCAGACAGTCGGTCCACGAAGTAAACAACAACACGACGACCGACTCCCGCGCAACACTAGCTTCCCCACGCACCGCACGCCAATTCACGGCGTGATCGATGCGCCAAAGCGCGCACATAATTGAGCACGGTCCACGCACCAAAGGCAGTTCCATGTTAGAGAGGGACCACTGGCATCGCGTCGCAACAAAGCACTACGATCTACGCTAATTCTTTGCACCGCTGCGTTAGTTTTATCTACAGTCTTCATGAGTGTCAAGTTTAGTTCTCTGGCGGCGGTCTGCGCACAGATTGCCGGGCACCGATTGACGATTATCGAACTACGTCTATAAAGCTTGAAGCCTTCGTCTGGCTAATGTTAAACGGAGCACTGCGCGACGCCTAGATACAGTCCGTTCCGAATAAGACGTCACCGGGCCGAACGGAGACTCTAGCATAACGGCGCGCGCAGCGAGCGAAAAGGGTCCATGTGTCCCGCGACTAGAAAGGTACACTGACGTCACACACGTGACCGGTCGCGTCTCACGCGTCGCTCGGACACGCGCACGCACACTTGGTGACCACCGGGTACTTGACCTCGACCCAGCTGCACTTCGGCGCAGCCAGCTGCACATCCGACTGCGCCTCGTCGCCGGCCGCGTATCGGAAATGGCTGCGTCGACACGCGAAGCGCAGCAACGTGACGTGATCGCGCGCAGCGGGTCGACACGACATGCCCGGCGGGATGGAACACGAGCTGCGTCCGGGCGGGCAGCTGCCCTCCTGCAGGAACCGCGGCCAGAAGCGCAGTCCGAGGTCGCGCCAACTTGCCGCCAGGGGACAAGCGGTGTACGCCCACAGCAGCTGGCGCAGCTTGTGCTGCAGCTGCGCGGATACGTGCGTGCGCAGTCGGCTGCCGTCGGCGAGGCGCACGTGACGGAAGTCTGCTTTGCGCAGGTGTTTCGGCATCGAGCCGACAGGGATTAATCGGCCTCGCGGGCTCCGTCGGAAAGGCAGCTCGGGCTGCGCACGGGTGCGCGGCCGTGTCTCGCTCATGAGACGCGCGTTGAAGTGACGGCCGAGGCGAGCGCGCAGGCGCGTGACGTTGAGGTCGCGCGGCGTCGGGTCGAGGCGGGCGTCGGGGGTTTCCGTGAGTGGAGGCACGGCGGCGCGCGAATCGGCCGGGCGCAGGCCCCACTGGTCGGGCGAGCTGCGCATGTGGGAGGTGACGTGGCAGCAAGTGAGCACCAGCAGGTGGGTGAGCAGCAGGCGGCTGCACATCAGCTCCATCTGCAACAAATCGGAACGGCTGCGTTTAACTCCTGGGTGTTGTGAAAGAGCGGAGGAGAGACCTTTGACGTGGGAACGGCTGCGTTTAACTCCCGGGTGTTGTGAGAGAGCGGAGGAGAGACC
>QKMV01001191.1:0-17174 GCA_003287335.1 Lednia tumana
CGTCCCTTCCGAAGGACGGTACAACTCGAACAGCATGGGATTCCTCTACTAATCCGTACTGTCGAGAGGTGGATTGCGAGGAGATTGAAGCTGTTGCACTAACTTCAAACCCTCCAGCCTCTCTCTCGAACAGAAATGGACCTTAGTGTGAATGGTCACCCATCTAACCTTTGGTCCACCGCAATGTTGCTTAACTTCGGTGACCTCACCTATTTCTCTATAATTGGCTTAGGTCAAACGTGGACTTATAGTTGGTGAAGCTTGGCTATTACAGAAGGCCAGTAAATTTACAAATATTTTGAAAATTAAAAAAAAGTGAACGCGCTGCACTAAATTACTTTTAAAATTGCACAATTCCAAGAAACACTGAAGCTCCGGTCCTCCTCGCGTAGTCTGACCAACAATGATGAACATGGTCATATTTTTAGGGGTAAAACTCAAATGATTTCAGTTTGAAACCAAAGCCACTTAGAATACGTTCACTAAATTCGCCGTCGACAACATTTCTGCGTCCTCTTCCCAGCTTGAAGCTGCAAGCAATGCTCACCTTTGACCCAACAGCTCTTTGTAAGGAGATCCTCTGACTGTCGCCATGGCAAACCTGGGCAGCGGATATAGCTCGACTTCCATCAAACCACACTTCTCGCGCTCGGCGTAAGTCTCGCTGATCACTTTGTAGCCGGCGCTAGTGTCCACTTGGAATGCGTGCATCCCATTCCTGATGCGCTGCATCCCGTCGTACGCGCTCAGGTAGAAGCTGTCATCTCCGGTAGCTAACTTCCGGCGAATCAGTTGCCGTGTCACAGTATCAGTGGTCTCCTAGCGCGCCATTGGGAGGGAATGTTGAGAATCAAGTATTTGCATTTCTGCTGCTGATGCTCAGCCGACTCCAAGCGGCTATACTTATCTTTTCACACGAATCTATCAATTTTGTAAGCGATTTCTTTAGGAATGACACATTTCATTTTTATAAGCATTACCATAGCTCTGGACTGAAAAATTAGTCTATCAGAAAAGCAAAAAGATCCTGTTTTCTATTCAAATTGAAATGAAGTGCAACTTTTATTAAATTTTTCAAGGAAATATTGAAAACAACACTCATGCATTTATGCTAATAATTTGTATTTACTCTGGTTATTCTTATTTGTTCAAACAATTATTGCATATGGTGTATGTCATTCTTTTTAATGAGATTTTAATTCTGTTTTGAGTGACAAAAATGGCTGAATTGCCGAATCTTTTTTACCGAATGAAATCTTAGGAGGTTTGTGAGATTTCTTAAAACCTACTAAGGGATTTGGTAGTACTGACTCGTAGCTAGAAAATACTTGTTTTTTTTTTAGCTCGTGACCTTTAATTCGAAGACCCCAAAGAGAATCAGTGGTGGAGGTGCCGCTCCCTCAATGCTCTGTGGGTTGCATTTAGGAGCCGAGTCAATTTTAGTCCCAGTCACATTTTCATTACGAGCACACGCTGAGTTCTAGCGAGTTTTTCGAAGCAAAACCAATTTCAATGTAGCCTCGAGCGATGTGGAAGAACAACAAAGAGAAGATTATCATTTTAATTTCCCCCCTTTAATTTGTTTGTTCCTAAACCGTGAGGCCATATATACATACATAGAATGCAGATCTATGGTGATATTTTGTCACGTGTGTAGCTGTACAAAAATTTTATTTCAGAACCATACTTTGATTTTTTTCTCTAATTTTCTCTTGAGTCTAGACGTGGGTATGCATTGCCGATAGGTGTTAAAGACACGTCTAGATATATGGTTGAGCTTACACAGTTTGCTTCGACAAGACCAACCGCTTGGCGAAATAAATGGTGTGCAAGCGTGTTTCTCCGTAAAAGAGAAACTAGGTTCAATCATTCCTCTCATTAGTTCTCAGATTGTCTCCACGTGGCTTCTACACATGACATGTTAGGTGATTACTTGACATTTCTCTTGACTTCATGCCACGATTTCCTATAACTTCAACTGCATTTCAAGCCAACAGCTGAACAGCCTAGATATGAAACGTCTACTTCCGTTAAATCCATAAAATGCATAAATTTTTGATTCTTCCGCACCATATTTGGTCAAATCCTGAAAAGAGAATTGGCCTTGAAACGGAAAGTTCCGGGTGCATTTCTAGTTACCAAACAGACCAGTTATTATGGTCTTGATTTCAAATACTTGGTTTACCACAACCGATTCCCCCTCGAAAAGTACTCGGATAATTATTCTAGCAGAGCAGATGGTCGTATCCTTATCAGCTCCATTTCCCGTCAACTCCAGAATAGAAAGTATACATCTGGTAAGAGATCTTAAATCTCTGACCTTAGCTGCCAAATTTGGTCTGAGACGCTGTTAAACCGCTAATTAAATGCTTTTCTTCCTTTGACGTATTGAAATAATTCTCGATTGAACCTAATCTGAAACTTCTTCCATCACACCATTAAAAGCTAATGTGCCTTGGACAAAAGATGGCATTCACAAATCTGAGTTCTGATAGACAATAAAACAGTAATGCCGATTTGTCCACCCTCTAATCAGAATTTTATGGGATCATTAATCCCACATCACTCAGCGCCGCTACCTTGGCAGTTGTCATTTTTCACTGAGTCATCCAGATTCCGGTAACCCTTTAGAAACGTACTTGAAGGTAGTGTTTGTTGTAAGGGACGTCTTCGATGTGCAGCTGCAGAGGGCTATTCATTATGTCGACTAGGTTGTTGATCGCGGCGCTGGGCGTCTGCAGAAGAGCTACAATGTTTGCCGAGAATGAGGTGAACAGAAACAGGCTAGCGAGGGACACGACGAATACCGTTGTTCTCGCTGATAGTGCGTCGGGTACTTTATGGAATCCTGGAAAACAAAAGGAATGCAATATTGACTTAACTTATAGTTCGAAGAATGTTAAAATCACTTCAAAAATACCTGCTTACTCAAAGACTCGAACCCCGTTGCGAAAATGGCAACTGCTCTAACACTGAGCTAAGCAAAGAACCTTGCTGTCAACAAAAGGTACGGGGTTCGAGTCCTCGAGTGAGCAGGTATTTTTGAAGTGATTAAAATATTCTTCAAATTTATACTAGCCGTGTCTTTGGCTTTGAATTTGTAATCCTTGTCAAACTTCTAGTTCGTTTCCTTCTTTGGATAGAAGTAATCTACGCATTTTATGGATGGCGATCTGTAAGCATGTGTCCATAGTCTTGTATAAATTATAGCAAAAGGGCGATATTATATTTATCACTTTATGCAAACTCACTCAAAGAGAACTCTGTTGTTTCATAAATGTCAACTTTCCAATGAAAAGAGAAAATACCATAAAAGCAGGCAAAACAAGGCAGCGAATTAGGCATGCAAATAGGCATGCTCTAGAGGGTGTGCACTAGTGGGTGGGTACCATCTCGTCACTAAGTTTTTGGGCTATATGCCTATCGCGGAAACTAGACCGAGGTGGTGTTCGAAAATTTTCTTTTAGTATATCTCCAATTCTAGGTATAATTCTAGATATAATTCTTAATCTTGATTCTGTGTCCAGCATCTAGCTGCCCCACCAATTCATAACTAACTTACTGAAGTGTAAGCTTCGGCCAGCATGCTGTCAGGTTTTAGCGATTATCAATCGAATCTATCATACGCTCTCGATTGCTGGGTAGAATCATAATTCTGACTGCTGAATCTGACTAAAATTGACAATTACGTAGCTTGCAACGTCATCGTGAAACGGTGAAGTCAAAACCAGATTTAGCCTAAGAATTAGCTAACATAACCCCGAATTCAGACACAGCCTAATTCTTGTTCCCTGTTTCTGCGAGGTCCATCACCCTTTGAAGTTTGTTCAGAAAGCGAGTGAGCTGAAAACGAAATAAAGACGTGGGTCTCAAACGAGCTATTTCGTTAGCTTTGTGGTTAAAAGTGGACATAAACTACTCTTGAGTATGCTCGATGAAGTTGGATCGATCTTTGTCACTACCTTTCAAAGAGGATCTTTAGTGGTCGAGTTTGGAACTAGAGGAATTTTGAAAGGGATCTTGATTTTCTCACGAATCTCACCATCCTAAAGCATGGCAAATATCCTGGGGGTAGTCTAGTTATTGAGGAATTCAAAATTAGACGCTTTCATCAGCGGTGGTTGTACGTAACTTCAGCAGGGCTGTGCATTTAGATATTTTTATCGTGGAGACCATATTGTTTGAGGAAAATCATTAGTTACCCATCCTACCTCTACCTCTATATTAATTTCAAACCAAGCCTATGATAATACACAGAAAAGCTATAAGTTAAAGTGTAAAAGAGGTCTGTTTCTCATTTTGTTTTCAATATTTTGTCCATTTCAGCCAAAACATGTTCCTAAACATGAAGATTTATGGTGGTTTTTGCTACATTACGAAGTATTATCTATTAGTTAAAAGAAAATAAAATTTTAAACAGGGGATTGGTGACAGACTAAGTTAACACTTTCATCTATATTTCTCTCGCGCTTTCGATCAAAGGCTACCTTGACCGGTTGAGTCAGCTTCTTGAGAGAAAACTTGACCCTCGATTGTTTTCCCTTGCGGCTCGCCATGTGCTCGCCGCTACGACGAGGTCACATAGAGTTTGTTACAAAACAAGAGGTGGAAGTGATTTGGGTTTTTTTTGAATTCGTAACTTCTAAGCGTTCCCTTTCTCTTCTCAAACAAATGATCGGACCATGACAACAGACGAGACAAACACTCCTTTCTAATCAGACCTCAGCTTAAGGTATGCGCTCAAATAGCATAGAGCGTGCACGGGCAGTACAATCCGTCTATCGCGTTAATTGCTTCAGTTAATCACCCTGCTGGCACACGATGCAGAATACATATGTGACCACGTCCCACATCGAGATTCCTTCTTCGTGGTCGTCCGACAACTCTTTGCCGGTGTGATCAGTGTGGCCAGTGGCCGTCGAGTAGAAGATTTGTGTGGCCAACACCGCCAGGGTTAATGCGCACAACGAGGAGCAGCAAAGCCACACTTCACTGCTGAATGGCAGCAAGAAGATGTTGTTCACGCTGGACAAGGATGGCTGTCTGAAGATTATAGCCGCCCTGAAAGAGAGTCTCGATTTTAGTTGAGCGAGTGATGGTGAGGGAAGCGTGTCCATTCAACTCTTACGACATTTGTGTTGGTTTTGCGCTGCACAAGCCAGGCGGTTCGACCAATCGATTTTTATTCTCTGAATATTGGCTCTGTACCAGCCAAGCTTAGTTTATATTGAAGCTCAATCGAACACATCGAATGGCGAAAATCTAAAAAAATCGTGAGATTTAAGTCATAAAGGTTTAACCACGGAAATTGCTCGTAAAGCTTCAACAAAATAACACTCCCTCTCAAAAAAAATTAGTAAATGGGTTTCACTGCTGAGAAATTCTAACAAACAAACTGCCAACGTTTCGCTAACTATATTGAAACGTTGGCAGTTTGTTTGTCAGAAGTTCTCAGCAGTGAAACCCAGTTTCTAACAGTTTTTTTGAAAACTAGTACGGAAATTAGGTAGAAGACATGAGTCTTAAGAATTAAATAACACTCTCTCTGTTACTGTTCGCTTTTGATTTGAAGGTGATAAATTAAATTGTATGGTTTTTAAATTTTGAGCAAACTAAAATTGGTGAAATTGACCAGCAAGTCGATTTTGTAATTTTATTCAGATTTGAATTGTTGGATTCAGATTCAACTGTTGTTTTTGTTGTCATCAAATCTTTGTGTCACATAATTGGCCTGCTGAATTTGATCCGGGGACCTCCGAAATGCTAGTGCAGCCGCATGGACGATTTAGCTACGGGGGCTTACAATTATATTTTTCAGTCTCGCTTAAGTTTCTAGGAATCGCTTATTTAATATTAGATTAGATTTCTCAAACGATTTTTCAAGCAGAAAATGAGAAATAGGAGTAAATATTTCGTCGCCGGGAGCTCATTCAGCATGGATAAGGTTTTCCTTGTTAATTAGCAGAAATAATTACATTGCAAGCTCACTTGCATTATTCAAGGAATTTATTATCCGAGGGTGTTAATTATTACTTGAATATAAAATTACTCGACGAATCAAGTTCACGTTTACGTTCACGTATCAGTTGCGGGCAGCCAGATTGAAAGAGAACCGATACTTGAAAAACAAAAATACAGTTTCAAGAAAACAAATACCTTACTGTCTGCTCTACAGCAACAAACATCTAGCCTCAGTCTAAAGTCTCTGTGCAAATAGTATGCAATTCGCTTCTCTGGGGAATTATTGATGCGAGAAACGAGACAAATATAAGAAGCATTCTTAGAATTGATGAAGGTAAGTGTGTTTGATCTCTGAATGTTCTTTACATCCACTGAGACACAAGTGGAGTTCGTTTTAACTTCAAATTTAAAAACTAATTTTGTAGAAAATAACTTGCCATTTACTTTTATCATAATCCTTTACTTTTCCTTTTCGCGGGCTTTCAGGAGGTAGGAGGAATGTAGGGTAGGCACGTTCGCATAAGTGCACTTAGTTCTCATCAAATCAAACTACTAAAAAGGATCAAAAGGATGGTGGAGGTGCCGCTTTCAATATTTGCTCTGCGGGGTGCGTTTAGGGGTAAAGCTTACTGACGCACCGACACGAAAAATAATTTTAAAAATAAGAAAGGTAGGTGCGGACAAGTTTTAATGTCCGGTACTTTAATTTAAACAAGCAACTTAAAAAATAAGAAAGGTTGGTGCGGACAAGTTTTAATGTCCGGTACTTTATTTTAAACAAGCAACTTAAAAAATAAGAGCCGTTCTAAGGATTTGCTCTGCGGGTTGCGTTTAGGAGTAAAGTACATATGGATGCATAGATATGAAAAATAAATATCAAAATAAGCAAGTTAGGTGCATACAAGCATTAATATCGAATACTTTACTTCAAATAAGCCACTTAAAAAACAAGTGGAAGTGCCGTACCCGCGTGGATTCGTTATGCGGCCTGCGGTATGTTGGTGCTGGTCGTTGATCGGTTAGAAGAACACTGATAATTAATAAGCATAAGCATAAGCATGATAAGAATAAGTTTGTAAAAGATGTATGGAAATAAGTAATCAATGATGTGGTGGTGCCGTTACCGATTTCTCGCACATTTGCACTGCGGGTTGCATGTAGGAGACAAACTAAAGGTTATCTGGGAACAAAGAACGGGGAAATTTACCATTCTCATTTTACGCAAAGCAAAACCGCAAGAATTCCTTTTTATCCACTGACCATAGAAAAGGTTCATTTGCCATCGAAATTGGGATTTGCTCTGCGGGCTGCATTTAGGAGTAATGTCAAGATACCTTGTGGGAACTTCAATTTGTTTAAAATTCACGCTAAATTCTTTCTTGGCCCTGTTAACAATTTTTACTATAAATGTTTTATAATCAAGTCTTGACTTAGCCCTGATTCATGACCTTTGTTGAGATTTTATATTTCCTCGAGTAACCCGGTCGCTCATCTTCAAAGGTGCTTGCTTATCGCTGTTTTTCCGGTTTCGTCTTTTCCTTTCTAGTCAGCACTCGGCGGATAAAATGTTAAACCTGTTTAACTACGTACGTTTTACGACAGCTCGTAAATGCTTTGAACTCTCACTGTAAATCGATGGATTTCTTTACTTCACGCGCATTGATTTATCAATCTTTTCACGAGACTTTTTAATGAGTCGTTAGCAAGTTAACATATCCGGTAAAAAGACGTAGTATCGTTAAAATGGTACAAACTACGCGAAACTTACTGCTTTACAACGGGTAGCCTTTCGACGGCTAATGCTATAATGTGCACGACAGCGTGAAGAAATGTACTGTACTACGTCGATGGTTGTAAGCCACGTCTGGGAAGTGGCGAGGGAAAAATCTGGACTGCGGCATTTGCACTAGTTAACCCACGTCATCCGACTCGATAATCTTACGATGCCTACTTTTTTGCAGGGAGTAACTAGGAAACAGTAGAATCTGATTGGCGTTTCGAAGGTGATGAATAGGGAGTAGGAAGTTTGAAACCGGCCTTTACTAAAGTAGGTACATAGTAAACCTCGAAAGTCAACTTTCTTGCGTTCACATTAGGAACTTACGTGGGTATTTCAAGTTATGTTCGTAGCACGCTAGTAGTGTTAGCGGAGTATCACTTTGACACCCTTTTCAACCTTTTTGGAATGTGAGCGTTGTATGACCAAGAACTTTAGGGCTTGTGGGTACTGCAAACTGGTCTCCGCTTCATCACTGTTGTACAAATGCCTTAGAGCCGGTATTGCAATGTCTGGTAAGCGCTTGGATTTTTCCCGAGTAGCTACCCGGAGGATAAGCTACTCCGAGGTTAATAAGCTTGTAGCGTATTACCAAGTATAAAAGTGCATGGAATAAAATAAATTCCGTGAGAAGCTAGTTTTTGATGAGCACTGTACATACTGCACGTGCGCAGTAAAAGCAGTTCACCTCGCCGGCAATATGCGAAGACTTGAAAAAATAGCCGCCGTCAAGAAGCAAACGCGTGCGACTAATTTTGCAACGGCGGAAACGAGTTTGTTAGTGGATCCGGCCACTGAAGAGAAAGATGCCATCGAATGCAATGAGACAGACGCCACCAGCTGGCGGAAAAAGCTTTGTTCCCGTAAAATCCTTTTCAGTAGTTACATGATTGGAACATGAATTCAAGCCTATAACCACACGACCACTTCAAAAACGTCATGCAAAACTTAGGACTAACAGCTGATGCAATCGGCCATTTTTTGGTAGTGATAAATTCTCGGCACCCAGGGTATGGGATAACAAATCCGATACTTATCATACAAGTAGCCAGTAACTAGACATCGTAACGCCCGAAAATTGCTACTAGGGGGATAACTTTTAACTTGCACAAAATCCATCGCCAACCAGACATGGTAATACCCTTACACTTACCGTATCATGTAAGTGTCTGACGTAAATTCAACGTGGTCCATCCGATCGACGCGCATAAAGATCCCAGTGGCTGTCAGCTCAATCTCGTATCTTTGGAGCAGGCCAATTAACCCTTCGAAAGTTCCGTTCCCGTTCGACCAGCCGTAGTCGTTCACGGTAGTCACTTCGAGGCTGTGGATTCAAGGTCACACATGCGCCACCAACGTCGCTTAATGAAACTGTTCTCTAGGTTAGCTCTCTCTCTCTCTCTCTCTTTCTCTCTCTCTCTCTCTCTCTCTCGCTCTTTAATTCTTTGGCCTGTAGTTGAATAAATAATTAAACCGTCTTAGCTACACCCAAAATAAGTGCGAACGATTGTTAGTTGTTACCAAACAACGAATTATGGTTTTTGGAAAATTTCCAGTGTACACATCATCTTAAAAGTCGTAAAAGCCTGACATATGGGTTCCTGCTTTGTCACTCCAATTGCCTGTTGTTCATTTCTTTCTTTTCGGGTTGACCAAAGAAGCTCTAAAGCTGATTTACAGTCAATCCGCGATTGAGTAGGGGAGGGCGGGAGGGAATGGGAATTAGAGCAGGTAAAGAGACGGCCAAGTCGTGGTGGAAGACCGTTTGGCGGAAGACTATCCCAGCATTTGCCGCGAGTGATGATAATCTCGAGCACGCGAAATCCCGACCAGGACACAGATCCACAAAGCGGGGTTTTCATGAAACCCCCGGGCTTATGCTCACAGCTCTCTGAAATTAACACGAGAATTAAAGGTGGTTTTCAGCTTTGTCCCTGGTTTTGTGAAAACCTCGCTGTGTGGATCGGGTTCCACGATGGTTGATCATCAGATTATGTAACTTGGGACTCCCATGTAATAATTATTACTGATTATGAAGACGGCAATCAAACGAGAATGTAATCAAATGCACTGACTCACGCAGTAACATAAATTTGCGTTCCTGAAGTGATGTGAGCACAACATCTTAGTGTCAGTTCACAATACGTGTGTGTTTGTGTGTGTGTTTGTGTTTGTGTGTGTTTATGTGTGTGTGTTTGTGTGTGTGTGTGTGTGTGTTTGTGTGTGTTCATGCTTATAGAGTTTGCACAAAGCTACTTCCTACAGATTATAAATTGTGGTACTACCATATTACACGAGAGCAAGAGAGTGAGTAAGAACTTTTTATAATATATTTTTACAACAACCGATAAACGTGAAACGCTTAAACATACGTGGTTTATATGAGAAGAATGCTTTTGCGTAGCAGACGAGGCGAAATACGTCTGGGGTCGTGGACAGTGTCAAAGGCATTTCTGGAAGGCCTTTCAAATACCCATAGCAAGTTAAGGTTCTATTATGGATCCATCCACCCTGCTGCTATCTAATATCATCGCGATGTGCTATTCTGGTTAAGCGGGAATGATAAAGCTGTTGGGCAGTGTCCTGGTACGTCACTTAAATTGTGGCCGGACTCGTGGCAATGGAGGTGACAACCAAACTACGATGTTTTGAGCGATATGGTTGGACATGATACCACGGAATTTGCCTGCTTTACGTAAAATTGCACACAACATTATTTTAAGGTACAGTACGCTGAAAACTTGCCTGAAATTGAGTTGTTCGGCCAAATACTGTGCAATGGGGTAATGAATCTTCGCCCAAGTGTCCACGGTTTTCGTATTGATGTCGAACATTGAAGTAAACTGTTGCGGATACATGATCTGTAACAGGGGTTGAAATTAATTATTATTCTCAGAAACAATTAGCTTGGACCCATTTCTCGACACGGTGCGGATGAATATTTTGAAACGTCAAGAAATAATTACGTCTATAATTGTTGATCTGAGATATTCAGAGCCATCAGGTCAGGTCGAGACCGAGATGGCAGCGCTACCTCTTCCGAAACGTATTCCATACTTCTCACGGTCATATTCACGGCCACATAGCTCATCAATACAGGTGACATTTATGTGCTCATACTGCAGCTAGTACTGCAGCTGGATTATTTTTAGAACTGCATATAAGGCAGTTTATGCATTTTTGAATACAGCAATAGATCCAATACACGCATACAATACTTTTTCAACGTAATGCACCTAGGTTCGAGTAATACGAAAGCTTTTAGTCTGAGCTTGGCTGCTGCCACAGTTTAATCGTTACAAGGGGATTTGTTTTAATTAAATTTAAATCCTTACTCAAGTATCTGCCACACAGTGCACATCAAACTCAAACGTGGAAGCTAATCCATTCACCCTTGACTGTACAAAGTCCTATCGCTCATTCTTTGTCGTGTTGAAAAGAAAAACACGTCTACAGCGTTTATGCAAACAATAATGGCCTTCTCAGATATTACCCACATGTTAACGTGAAGATCTCCGAGCGCTTCAACCAAGTTTCTTCATCCCTCAATAGGATTTTATATAAATTTAGGCCAACGCTTGTCGATGCATAGCGCCAGCCAGAGATAAAGATGTCACTATGGATCCGTTCTATTCTATAAACTTACGACTGTCGCCGCCTTCAAAACCGCGCCTTTCAGATCACCACGTTCCGCCGTCGCCGAGTCCCTCTCTAGGAGTCTCATCTTTGTGTTTTCTCCCACACTTATCTCTCCGACAAGGGCCGTTTCCAATGGATGCCCAATACATGGCGTGTAGATTTCGAAGAAGAGGAACGTGTCAGCAAGCTTCTCGGAGCGTTGGCACCATGTGAATTTGCTCTCGGGCAGCATATGCACGTTGGAAAGGGTCATTTGTCCGCTACGAGAAACGCCAGGCGGCTCTCTTTCGATCGTGGTCGTCTCGTTTACGCTCATTGGGCTCGGTGGTTGAGACTGGGACATGCTGTCGTCGAGTATTAGCCAGTGACGCAGGATGGTGAACAGTTTTTGGCGTGACGCCTGTGAAATGAAGGAAATGATGTGCTTTCAGTGCTATAAAAGTAACTGGGTTAAAACCCTGTGTGAATATATTGACACCAAAAGCTGACCTATCTTAGCAAAATGTACGCAAACTTATCTGTAGCCTGCAGTTGCTAAAGGTTGATGGAATGTGACAAGTGACAATATGACGTGGTTGATAGTAGATCATTGGACAATTGGGCATCAGTAATTAAACCTTCCTGTCAAATATCCTTTGGTAGGGATGACAGTATTTAGAGGACTCGATTTCTAAGAGTACCCAATAATGCAATACACCGGAGCTATAATCGATTATAGTATTATTGGAAATGTGTCATTACCAGCTATACGAGCGAATATCATGGCCGCTGTAACTTTTAGAAGAGCAACAATAATCTTCGAGCAAATAATTTTCGCTGTTGTAAAATAATTGCAAGAAGAAGGAGATGGTATGATTTAAAATAACAGTGAACTCACAAGATTATTTCCACTCTTGTCCATCTCCTAATCTTAGCACTTTTTTCAAAACAACTGAATAACAAACTGGGTTTGAATGCGAATTAATCCACTAAAACTTTCACAATGTTTCGTGAACTATGCTATTAACTGCTTCCTCTTCTCTCATATTTTTTTAAAACAATGAACTTCACTCGTTCATGGGACCTTTGTTTGTTTTCTCCGCAACTCACAGTTTCAAGAAAGTCGCGCGCATTATCACAAGATGCGTCTACGAAAACGCCGCTCCGATAGAAATTATCATTTTTGGCAGTCTTGATTTTATCCGTGGCCGCATATCCATGTACAATCGAAACGTGAATTCCAGCAGTCGCAAGTCCTCGGAAAAATGATAACGCATCTGTAATACCAGGATCGTAGCGATTAGTGATGAAAAATTACCGATAACATTACGAATGGTGATTTTATAATTTATTGGAAATTAATGGAATAGGTATAGATGGATTGATAATTTGCAATAATCTCATATTAGAATTGATAACATTGAAAATACCACTATTCTAGTATGTGGGTTTATCAAAAAGAAGTAGAGATAAAAATGCAAACTTAGTATGTCAAAAGTCTTTTCTTCACTTTACTCTCAACGAGTATACCAAATTTGGCGACTCGGCCGCTTGCGGGTTGAAAGAAACTTAAACTTGGGTTTGTTATTGTACCTACCACCTAAACTAATCATTTGCCGGTGATATTATCACGGTAATCCCTTCACATCACTAGTATAGAAAGTGTAAAACCATTGCAGTTTTCGTAAGCCATGAACTTCAGACATATTATGCCTACAATCATTCCGGATATTACATTAATCGTGCTTTGTGCAGTGCTGGTGCCCTTTTACTTTCAGAAGCTTTTTACGTCGAGACTGCCTTGTGCTGCCCTCTCTGTTAAAAGCGTTGAACATGTGAATTTGAACTCAGCGTGCTACAGGCATCTGCTTTATCGACACCTAGCGTCGGTTTATTCTACGTACGAATCGGTAAACGAATGCTTGTTTCGGTTGCTGTTTTGGCACAGAGATGGCCACTTGACATCATATTTTAATTCAAGGGTTAGGGAAAGTTCTTGGAACAATTAGGGAAATTTCGGGTTGAAATATTGAAACATCTCAAATTGAAGGAAAATATTTAAGCTATCAACAATGATATGTTTGTTAAACGTAGGTTTCCAGAGTAAAGCAGAGAAAAAAAGAACACAATTTTGTTTTAACTTCAATCCTGAAGATGATGGTGCGAACTCCATCGAAACGTTGAAAAGAAAATTACTTAAATCAGAGCAACACCGCCAAAAACCGTGGAAAATTTCAATGTTATGTTTTCTTTCAATATATTTTACATGCTCAAGCTTACAATTATAGTGAACTATTGAGTTAATTAATAGATACCTCGAAAAAACAAATGAATTTCTCGGACTTTGGTTACTGCTGTGGAATTTAACTGAACCCTATTTCAACTTGGAGCTGGTAAACCATGTTCAAACTGGCCCTAAAAAAACTTCTGAAGATAAAAACGTGGAACTAATTTTTGGATTACATCGAAGATCTCTACATTTCGCTGTTTCTACGGTGATTACGATTTAATAATAGGATCAAAGTTTACTTCTAAAAGCTTAAATCTGAGAATTAGTTTTAGAATAAGTTTTCTGCTTTTCTATATGCTATTAATGATATGTTTGGTGAACATGTGTGAAAACTTTCGAGGCATATATAGCCTGATAGGTCAGACTAGATTTTCCCATGATATAATTATTCACATTAGCGCGGCTGGTCACACTAAACCATATCGATCTAAGCTTAGCTCGAGCAGCATTTTGTTAATGTACTTACGATTATCCCAGCAAATGAACGCAGTCACCGAACCAACTTTCCTCTGTTCATAAAACTTCTTGGCTATTGTTATCTTCTCGTCGTAACCAAACGACGATGAACTTACGCAACAAAACGCTGTCAAGCTCGATACAATGTAGAACAGCAACATTGCATGGGACTGTTCGAGAAAACATTGGTTAAATGACAAGCAAATCTCTTCGCCTATATCTCTTTCAGCTCACATGACCTCGTCCACAACAAAGGTAATATGAATTTTAAAATAATTGCAAAAAATGCACACCAACATATTTATTATGCTAATTGGGTATTTTCAGAACAGCTTCTTCAATTGATCAAGTTTACGACCGACGGAAAATTATAGCTTAGTCAAAGCAATTTCGTTGAATTATTGAGCAAAGCTGCATTGAGATCAAATACAATTACAATCTGGTATGGAAAGCATAATTAGGTATCCATGTTCGTTCCCATAATTTGCTTTGAACACAATTTTTTTCCAGAAAACAAAAAAAATGGATGAAATTATACCTTTGAGCAATATGTAGACGGTATTCGCTGTATAGTTTACTCGATTCATTATTGAGAGAAGCATACAGTCGTCTGTGCCGTTAAAATAAACAAGGAAGATTTTAAATTACACTTGAACAAACTACAGAATTTGTTTCGTATTTGCTTACCTCGATGTTGAAAGAGAATTTATTGAAATCAAAGAACGATGCTTAGAGTGATTTCATTTCTTAATGGCGGTTTTTCTAATGTTTGCTCACATCGCCGTTTTACTGACCGATGTACAAACACCGTTATGCTAACCACTTGATAAACGTCAATCACATTGACTTTGATTGGATTTTTATTTTTTATCTATTGGTTGTTTACATAATTAAAAATAATTTTCAACCGCAACATTGAAACATCGCACAACGTTGTCTGATAAAATATTCTCTCTCGCTCAAGCGCACCGCTTGTATCTTGTATCGACTCCTAAATGAAAATCCTGTAAAAACGGGCAAAATAATTCGTGGCTGTTCCCGGCTTAACTTATTACAAAAGAGGTAGAAGCTGGAATTGTTTCAAGTCGATTGAAAAAATTGGTCAAAGTCCCAAATAATTGAAGAGATTTGCGCTATGTACTAAACCCGTACAATTAATGTCATCCTACACCTATGCCATCCAACTGAGGACACTAGTATTTTTCAACTGTTTATGATCAAGAGCGGATGAAAATTGTCAGCTTTTAAGCCGAAATCGTCAAATTTTCCCTTTCAAACGATATACAAATCTACAGCTCTGTTTATTCAAGAATTACATAAAATGTCTTGATCTCTGTAACGGAAATCGGTTTTCGCCCATTCGATGTTTGTGTAACCTTGCCAAGTAGTCTTAATTGGTCACTATCAACCTAGCAGCAAAACTTTCTGAAACCGAACATGCAAGCCCTTTTTACCAGTCCTTCGTAAAAACTATTCAAAGGCGTTCCAAAAATGTGTGAGCAATAATGCCCTCTAGCATTGATCACCCACGTAGTACATCAACTAAATTGGTTAACGCCGGTGGTGCGCGCTAATTATTTTTTAATGAAATTTACTAGTCCGACACCTAATTCATTTTCGAATCATCACCACGACAGTTTATCGCGCAGTTCAAATGAAGTTTCCTGGGGCCACCGCCGGGCGCGTGTTTTAGTGTTAGTATGGACTGCACTGAGTGGACATGGACGTGGCCGTGGGTGTGGATGTGGATGTGGGTGTGGATGTGGGTGTGGATGTGGATGTGGATGTGGACGTGAATGTGGAGCGTGGAGCGTGGAGCGTGGGGAGAAAGGTGGTACATTATGTGTGTGTTGCGGTGAGGACGGCGTACTTGTTTAATTAGATCCACCGCTCGTTTTGGGGGCTCCACTAGACGCGACCGACTCTCCGCTCGCCGTCACGATATTGTTGGCGTCGGCGTCGCGAATGGACGCCCCCACATCTAATTACACATGGGACACGTACTGTGCGGTCAAGTGGCCAATACGTTATCGACATGATTTGGGTGCCCCACAAAAATTTCGCACTTTTAATTGAGCAATACTCTTCTTTTTTGCTGGCGTGAAGTTTTTTTGCATGCCGTTCTCCAATTTTGGATGTGGAGGTTAATTAAATCTCACGAGTGAGTTCATTCGAATGTTTCCCAAGTACTTTTTTTTGCGGACAGCGAAGGATAATGCTCACTGCGATGCTCATAATAATGAGCACTCAAACCCCTAGTCATCCCTCTATACGTAGTAGGTCGTTGTCATCGAATGGTGCGTGTGTAATTACATAAAGCGCGTAATTGCTGACAACAGTTTTGTACTAATTCACCTTCTTTCATAATTCTAAAAAAGTAAAACAGTAAAAATAAAAAATAGGATTATGATGTTATATTTTACTAAATCCTTTGATCAGTGCCAGGCAGAAAGGCGTAGAAAAGCGTTTCTGTCGTGAATCATAATTATTTCCCAGTGAATTATCCTTACAAACGTCCCGGGTAGGCCTTATTAAACCTAAAAGCTACAGCTTAGCGTGCCTTGTATGGCAAGTACATCCGGATTATTCAGAACAAAGGACATATGCCTCAAGTTTTAATTGTGAAATCAGAAATAAAAGAGTGTGCATGTTTCTGGTGGTTTGTGTAGCTATAGACTGTAAGGTATGGAGTCAAAAGTAGTGCTTTCCTGATCCCAGCCTGTCACACGAGTTAATTTAATTCAGCGCTTTGCTCCTATTCCTGCAACACGCAACACAGTATAATCACGTGCAAAACGTGCGCCTCGCTTTCTTAAAACGTTCTTTGTTAATTCTTTGGGAAATTCAATTTCCACGTTCTCAGTGTTTGCGTTGAAGGCTATTGAAGGCATATTGAAGGCTATTGAAGGCATATTGAAGGCTATTGAAGGCATTTTGAAGGCTATTGAAGGCATATTGAAGGCATATTGAAGGCTATTGAAGGCATATTGAAGGCTATTGAAGGCTATTGAAGGCATATTGAAGGCTATTGAAGGCATATTGAAGGCTATTGAAGGCATATTGAAGGCTATT
>QKMV01001192.1:0-17162 GCA_003287335.1 Lednia tumana
AGCAGTTGCCATGAAAGCGAAAGGTCCGGGGTTCAAGTCCTCGAGTAAGCAGGTATTTTTGAAGTGATTTTAATCTTCTTTAAAATGGCTGACCTTAATCACGTTGATATTGCTCGTATTTTTGTGATCGATTGTTCAAACGGTTGTGTTTCACACGTATTCGTGAGTGTGGAAACGAAACACGTGGCACCGTTTTGGAACCAAGTATGTTTAACGCGTTTTCAGCAGTGCACTTTTGCTAAGCCCAGCTACAAAGATGGCCGTTCAGGTCCTGGCAACCAATTATGGTAACAAGACTGTACCCACTTTCTCTTCAAAAATGACCCGACTAAACAACCCTTATTTTCCCAAGGAATCTTCCATAAAGCAACTTGTTAAATGCAATGCAGCCGCAGGGCGATTCATAACAAGTTCCTCACGTAGGCAGCTAGATTCTAAATCGTGAATGAGCAGAATGTTTCTCTAAAGCACGTTAATGACATGGGCCACAGAATAAACGGCATTCAGCATCAAGTCTTCGTTTCACCGCGAATTTGAGTCGCTTAGAAGAAACAAGATTTTTGCTCTTAAGATTCTACAATGAAAAATGTGAAGTCAAAAGTGTAAAAACTAAACAAGGCTTGAGACCAGTGAGCGAAATATGGGAAGACGGACTTTTTCTTCGGGTTGCCACGAAAATTTGTTTTTTACACACAGATTACAGCGGCCCCCAACACGTAGCTTCCTCCCAAGAAAAGTAAAAGCAGCTCCAACTTTATTTCGTGGGCATTCTGGATCCCATCGTATAGTCTTTGCTGTAGTCAGGAGTGCACGGAATTAAATGTGATTAGGTCTATCTTAATTGAAATCAATGGTTATTTGACAGGACTCGGGTTTTCTACCCGTGTTGACTTGGGCGCTGACTCGAGTACAGAGCTTTGTTGCCAAATACCAAATTGCCTCTCCAACCCATCAATTATAGGTATATGGCATGTGAGGGTTGCACTTGGTCTGCGATATATTTGACAACATAGCCAGGCCCATCTATTCTGATGGATAACATTTTCGGGATGTTAACATGGATACTTACAAGAGCGAGGATTAAAACTTTTCAAAATTCCGTACACTCCTAACTAAAGCAAAGACTGTACTAAACGCCATACTGCCATCCGGGATATACAGTGCATTATAGAGTCACGCGACTTTAGCACTCTGCGTTGAATTAATTCATTGACCACCGGCCGCGTGTTTGGGATCCGAGGGCAGAAGCAGCAGTGGCAGCAGCAGCAACCCCTAATCCACCCCATCTGACTAGACGCGAGCCTAATCGAGCGTTAAGTTGTAATCATCGGCAGATAAAGCGGGCCAAGCGACTCATGTACTCACAATACTACACATGCTTTAGTATGCGATCAGTGTAAGTGTAACACATGTGAGATCAGGTCTGGTCCCTTAAGAGTGCACGATGGACCCGTTGGGGGATGTTACTGTATTAAACGCGGCGAGGGAGGGAATTAATTATCTGAAAACATGTTGCGATTTTCGGTGGTAATTGATAGATTGGTGTGCGTCGGGATTAGGGTGTTTTCTTGGCGATTGGAATCGATGGAGTCGAAATGTTGTGGAAAAGAGACTGAAATGATACGGGTCAATTAGTGGATTGGGTCGCGTTGGTGGAAAATTTGCGGGTTATATTGTGGTTATTGGTTTTGAATTTATTTCGTGCTATTCGACAGTGGCAAGAGACAATCTCACTGAGAATTCTCATCGTGGTTTACGCTTTATTCTGAACGTTTTTAGATTTTTTATTGAAAAGTGGTACTCGTATTCATTTAGATCCCACAGATACCGCAAGATCCCGCAAAATGTAGACACAAGATCTCGTAAATAATAATTTAATCTTTAAGTAAAGTGATTACGCAAGATTTTACCAGACTGTGGTTTATTACTCTCTGGATAGATTTGCAATGTCTAGAAAGATTTTACAAGATGTACCATGCTAACAAAGTTCTTGGAAGGTCCCGTCAGATCTCATTAGGGCTAGACAGAATGTATTATCAGGAAACCCTACGTATTGCTATACAATATACATTCAATTGACGTTGGCCGTTAAGTAATAAAATTATAAAATTCTTAAGACTCAAGTCTTTTGCCTAATTTCAGCACTAGTTTTCAAAAAAATTGTTAGTAAATGGGTTGCACTGCTGAGAACTTTTAACAAACAAACTGCCAACGTTTCGCTAGCCATACTGAAATCTTCGGGGCAATTGTTGGCAGTTTGTTTATTAGAAGTTCTCAGCAGGTAAACGCATTTACCAACACTTTTTTTGAAAGTTATAAAATTATTTAGACTCACGTCTAGCTCCTAATCTTAGTGCTAGTTTTCAAAAAATCTGCCAACATATGTTGAATGCTTGATTTTTTGTACGACCGATTTTTCCCCTGAAGAAGCTAAGAGCCCAGTTTGTAATCAGTTATTTTGAGTCTCATCGCTATTTTTCCGTATCTACGATCAAGTCAGTCCATCCTAGCGAAAAAAAACCAAATATGCAACTAACATGTCGCTTAGCTCAACACGAGCTCTTTATTTTGCTCAAGACACTATGCTTATGCAAATCTCCCGCACTGTGTGTTACTCCTACAAGCCAACGAGCTAACAACGCAGAAAAACAAGAATAGCGTTCTTGACGGCGAGAAGCGTACGTGTACGATCACTAATTCACTCCGCATAGCATTTTCAAGCGTCCATATGGTGGCTGCCACCATGGTGGAACAATGCTGCCACCTTGGAGTAACGATCCGACATATGCGACAAAGGCCCACATGAGGCTACCTCAGATAAACCTGGAATTAGTCCCTAGGTAGAGTTGCCCCCTGAATGTATGCAACGCTGTATGCACCTTAAGGGTGGTGAATTCATAGCAGATGCACGAGGCAGATAAAGGACGTTTTGCAGAAGTTAGGCATACTTTAGAGAGTTTTCTTTTGAAGAGCGTGGAAGAAGTCAAAGTTTGAAATCTCTGGTCCCTTCTTTATTGGAGGTTAGTGGTCAGTTAAGAGAAATGCCCCATGTAACTATCAGTTAAGTTTAACTTGAGATAAATAGTCATATTCAATGGTGGTCCCAGATCACGTTTCAAAAACGTTAATTGGTGTGATGAAGTAATGATTCTTACAAATTGGTGTGATTTAGTTGGGTTTCACCATTAAATCTAAGCTCGAAATTGGTTTGATGTTGTTGTCTGTCATAATATCGGTATCACCAATGCTAACCATGAAATAAAAACCCACTTTCAAGTTGAACTTATATTTGATGAAACCCGCCGTTCCAAACCAGGGACTGTTTAAAAAGTGTAGGCTAGTGATGAGAGGTAGATCAACTTACCCTTAGATAGAAGACATGAGTCTTAAAAATTTAATAACTTAGCCTTGATTTTTCTAAAATTGATCTAAAGCTTGTTTGCTTTTAAGTATGGGACGTTTGTTCAAGAATGCAAAAACCATGCTCGCTCTTTCGTAAACTTCATATCGCGTGCCGAATTTAGACCACTGGCCACTACAAACAGAGGCGATGCTAATAATGTACCCAAAAAATCAAATTAACAGATTCCACCCTTATCACCAGCGAAGACGAAAAAATCTCACCTCTCCACCCCGAGATTGCAATCGTCATAACTTCTCCTTCACCACACTATACGTTGATTATCTCCCACCTCCACCCCCACCCCCGACCCCACCCCCACGGCATTTCCTTTGTCTACATCCCATTTCGCCACCCCCGGCAGTCAGGACTTCTTCAGCCCCCAACCGTACCGACGGCAGTAATAAATACCACTAATGGCCTACTGGTATTTCATATAAAGTGCTAACAGAACCGAGGAGTCGTCGTTTTTGGTCAACATGGGGAATTAAGTTTATACCATTGCTGTATACGCTCTATGCCAACCGCTCGACGTCGACGTCGCCGTCGCTACCGTGCCTTGCCGTCGCCTGAACCGCGTCGAGATGTGCACGCGGGAAAAGGAATGTCAGAAGGGAAAAGCTACCCCCCATTAAGATGGTGGCTCGAGCTATTTAGGGCATTTAGAGACGCGATTGCCAGTTACGCTAGCTAGGTTATTGCCCGCATATTTCCTGCAAATGGCTAAGTTAGAGAGAGGCTGTGTGCGCACTAATATGGCTGGCACATTGTACTATTAGAGATGAGATGAGAGGGAGAGAGTATGAGATAGCTTGTTCGCGATGGGGTAATTTAATAACGTAATTAAAATAGATGCTGCGTGGTTAGAATGTCAGACATTTTGTCCTCAATTTCGTATTATTACATGCGCGTTTGCTAGTTGATTTTTCGCCGTCTGACGATCTCAAGCCACGGCTACCGTTTTATGGAGTACAACTTGTAGTTTATACATTTTATCTGTTCCGTTCGCCACACTGAAGTATTGAATTAATCGAGTAGATCCCCTGAGGATCCGATGCATCCGAGCGTCTATGTCCCGAGGGAGGTTGCAGGCAATTGCAAGTGATGCACTCGCTACGCTGCCTGCCTGCTAATCTCTTTCCTATCCTGACACAATAGAAACATGCTTTTCAAATGCGAGTATTCTCCAGGGATGGATCACATTCTGCGACGGAAACACTGGAGCGATTGTCTAAATGAGATCGCCTACTTTGATTCGGTAAGAAACGTTTGTATCTGTATGCAGTGTTGGCTGCGCTAACGGTTTATGTAAGAACTAATGGCTATTCAAGCATCCAGCGCTACTGAAGCGCTACTTGGAGCTAGGTATTTTACAGTTTGGAAATCGTGCGATAGTGCGATACTGTGCGCGGTAGTATAGCGATCAGTTTACTTTGTTACCTACAGCTTATTCCGGTTCCAGTTTTTATTTTCTAGCTAATACTACAATTTTACATGCAACAAACAGCTCGAAATAATTTTAATTGTTGCACATTATCAACTTACAGATCGTAAAATATTGCAGAATGGCAACGCACCGCTATCAAGATTTAGGCAGTGAATAAAATGTTTGGGCTGTCTTACATCTGGAACCCGCATATGATATTAATTGGCAATTTTCCACTTAGCCGATGAGAAAGCTACGGTCGCGATCAGCTTTATTCTCAGCTTACGCATTCATGAATCCCCCTCCACGCTTAATTAAAAGTCAAGTGGTGATGGTGGCGAAGCCAATGGAATCGAGAGTCCTGGCGCATGGTGTACTGAGTGTAAGAAAACCAATACAGATTCATTCTGCTCATGAGCCGCTCGGTGGTTTAGTACTATGTAGCATGTACCGATATCCCAACTAGGTTCTACAACCAACCAGGCTCTGTTTTTTTTTACAACAGAAGAAAATGTCCAATTTCCAATATTTTTGCTATATCTGTTACATTGCGCGCAGAGCTCAGGGGTGCGATTTTGTACAAAGATAACGAGTGGTATCTAATAGTTATGACTTGTAATCGTTACACTGCTCATTGAAATACATTGACAGTTGCAGAGAAAACGACATAACGAGTGATATTTCGGGAACATTTACAACCGCCTCTCTGGGAACGTATTTTGTACAGAAAGACAGAGCTGCTCTGAATTTTGGGCACTTAAAGATCGTGATCATTGACTTCATCATTTCATTGGATCCATCGGAACATTGGATTGCAATGCAGATTGTCGATGAGTATCTAATCAAAATGTCGGGTTTCAATTCTACTGACAGTCTCAGATTTCTACGGCTTGGATGCCATTAGAGTTACGCTTGCTTTGCGTCAAGTTTTTCACATGCAAGATTTTCCCGTGAGCACGCGAGGAAACATCTTAACCTGCAGACTCGAGCTAATCTGCAAAGTGTATCCTCCTCCCCCTCCTACACCTCCCCTAAGCTTTTCTCAACTCTCCGACTTGGAAAACGCAACTAAGAAAATCCGCCAAACGAAGAAAAACCAGGAAAAGAGAAGATAGAGACATCTCATTTCAAAAGACATGATATTTTTTTCGGGGATGTTTTTTTTCTTTTCAACCCAATGTTGTGCAGTATATGGTATTTTTCAGGACGAACTCTTCGTGAGCTCTTAGCCATTCTAGCCTGGAGAGAGAGTCAATTCATTTGGAGTTTTCCATTCATTCTGATTTTGCGTGTTTTTCCTTTAGAATCGCGCTTATTCACGTGCACAATGCTGGTTCGATAGAATGTTGGTTGATTTAATCCAATGCGCTCGCAGTGGCATTCAATACCCCCTGACTCGGTTTACAGCTTTTTCTCCGCATCCAGCCATTATCTTTTTAAATATTAAGATTACTTCTTTAGAAAATTGCGGAATCAATACCGTAATCAATGAAATTGCGGTATTTATTACGGGAAAGAACCGAGATGGTGGGTTCGATTTCGCATTCAGTTTCTTGAAACGGAAGTAGTAGTATAGAAAGCTGCTGAACGGGGGATTTCTTGACAGTCTTTGAACGAGTGCCGATTAATTTACAACAAATGCATGCCTTATATACACGTTAAAGAGAAGTTTAAGCCAGATGACAATCCGTGGATTAAAAGAAAGGATCTTAAATATTTGATCAGTTGACATTTAGGTTACGTTAGTATGAATGCCAAATAGGTTTCATTTTTTGCTTCGGCCTTCAGTTCCGTATTTTATGCTAATTTGAACCAAGATTTGAAAAGATACTTGTCATACTGACATAATATAAATGCACATATTTAATTGGCTGTTCTCTTCATGATAACAGTATGTTGTTTATTCAAACTACTTTATTTGATTGAGCCGAATCAGCAACTTTGCAATCCTAGATTCATTTTTTTGTTTTGCCGTGATAAAATGCCCTGCACATAAAGCCAAATATTTTTTTTAAATTTAAGTACCAATTATAGATCCAATGGTTTTCTTAAGTTTTTTAAGAAATAAATTAAAGTTTTTCATAATCATGTGTATAATAAAAGCCATCGTATTACTTGCTTAATATCAATTATCATCTACATTTGCGTTTAGAGTATTATCCCAATTTTATTTTCCTACATCAAATCTTAAAAATAATTATAATTTTGTTTTTCAAATAAACTTATACCCAGGTTCTGTGCAGTCCACCATCTTATTTTGGAAAGCCATCAAATCAATTTTGATTTTCTCCTTAAGCTCACCAAAAGAAATCTTAACAGCCACCGCCCAAATGAAAAAATATGCTGATAATCGTTTGGAAAAATCCCATGCATATCGTGATATCTCATTACCTGTCGGAACTACATATTTAGTTTTGACACTTCACACCACTGTTTTTTGAACTAAGCACAAACACACGCATAAAAAAACACAGCCCGCAGAAAATAGCGCAGCTCATGTTTGCACATTCTCCCAGCATCCCCAATCCAAATGCACCGAAGGCACTTGACACCTACGCAAGTATTTCACCGTAGGTGTGAATGGCAAATCTTATCACGATCGTTTTCGATAAATCGATGAGCCCATGGATCCAAAATCGACTCGCCCGAAGCACCGATCTTCACCTACTGGGTGGCTGTGGCTAAGGGATTGTTCGAAATGGTGTTAGAAAAGGGTTGAGAAGAGTTGTCAGGGCGTGAAAAATGTTGACATATTCGTGGTGACATTTTCTTATTCAATTCTTTCTGTTGACGTCTCCCTTTCTTGTGCATGCCAGACTGTGATAATGGCGTTGTGAAGACATGTTGTACTGCGAGCTGTACAACCCCAGGGAGAAACAACTTGTGCTAATCGTGATGAAGACGAAATCGAGATTTAGGGATTAAAACATCTTTAAAATGTATTTAGGTGAAGTGTTTGGAATCTTGCTAGATTTAATATCAGTCGGGGTAAGCTGCTGCTCCAAAAAATGTGCTGAATTTAAAAATTGGGCACTGTCACACATACATCTCAACCAAAGTTCAGTTTTTATGGCAATAATCGATAGGAAACACATTCGAAATTAAGTTAGCAACAGTTTCGGTATATTGGAATAACCCTTGCAGCACTAAATTTTGCTGTGAGGTTCGAGATTTTTCACTCTGGTATACAACAAAACGTTGTAAAATAAAACCTTCTCATGAAATCCTATTGGTCTCGATGGTGCATTTAATTGGACTGTACCAGTGCGAGATGAGATGTGCGCCATGATTTTATTCCGTAGAAGAGCGTTTGATCCTTTCATTCGACCACTGCTGCCAAGCCAGCGATTGTTCCTGTTTTTTGTTATCATTGAAATTCAGGAGTGAGATTTTCCCCAAGGGGTGTAGCGGGTTGGGAGGAGCATCCAGCATCCAGCATATGACATGGGAGTCCAGGCCATGAATGTGATTCCACCAATGAGAAGTAAGTACCAGGTGTCTGGTACGTGTAAATGTTTGCAAACATAGGTGTTGCCAGGCCTTTGAAAACTTCACACATCGTTTGTTAAAAAATAAAAGTGTTCCAATGTAAAAAAATAACAAAATGTTAAACCAGTTCGCACTGCATTGTATTTTTTTAGAGAAAGTGGGGGGGAGCCATTTCAGCAATCGGTTGACGATCCCAAATAGTCATTATTTCGAAAAAGGGTTTCGTTTTTCCGAAAATAAAACGCCCACGACGAAGGGTAGTGTGACGTTAGGTCGGCCCGTTCTTTCAAATTCAACCCTTTTCGCGAGCCCTTGGATATAAAATTATTGCCAATTACGTCGGATCATAATGCAACAATAAACCGCCCTTATTTTGGTTGTGACAGTCTATCACTTTTATGGCCTGTTCTTTGTTTGAAATTGTATAATTATTAATGTATGTTGACGGGAGCTGACGCTTGCTACAGATGTTGTAGGCTCAAACAGCCTTGGGTTCAGCGATGCATGAGGAAATTGGTTCAACTCTCAGCGAATTTTGTCAACCCTAACTTATCAGGTATTTTCATCTACCAATGGTTTTCAAACGTGTTTTTCAAATGTATTTTAAGGTGAAACCGCATACATATATACACTCAGTTCTAAGTAGGACTCATTTCACCTTCTGTCTAATTTTAAGAAATGGATTCAATTTATGCTCGTCGAATCATTTGTTGATAGTTTTACGTGCAGGGCACCTCAATAGCCGTGTGGGAAAATTTCCAATCAAACATGATAAGTTGCCCATATTAATCCACACATATCCATATTTTTCAAAACGCTTTGAACGTTTATTAAACGCTTGTAAATAAATGAAAGGCCTCTGTGAAGATTTGAAATAACAGAGAACATTTGGCCTTTTTCAACAAGCTTCCTTTACAGGTCCGTAAATTTTCCCTGCAAAGTTTTACCAGCAAGGCACCTCAATAGCCGAGCGTAGCGTGTGGGAAAATTTCCAATCAAACATGATAAGTTGCCCATATTAATACACACATATCTATGTTTTATCAAAACACGTATAAATAAATGTAAGGCCTCTGTGAAGATTTGAAATAACAGAGAACATTTGGCCTTTTTCAACAAGCTTCCTTTACAGGTTGGTAAAATTCGTTCACCTTTCACGATTTCACGCAAACTCCCTGCATGAAAGCAATCCAGAACGTTATCTTCGCGATTCCCGTGGCTCTTAGCCGTCCCCGAGTATAAAATATAATCTTATTCGTGAATAGCAGGATTACCAGGGAATCCAAATTGGAAGGCAATTTATTTCTATATTTCTGTTCGCAAAATGTATGTCTCTCTCTCACTCTCTCTCGCTCTATGAGAGGAAGATATCCGAGCGGAAGTAAGCACGGTATGCTCGCCCTGAATTTCTGTTTCCAGTGTGCACCTAATGGGATTATTAGGCCTCTGCTCCAGTGTTTACTGGAGTTGATGGAAGCTGATCAGAGGACGCGAGTCGAGACAATCCTTTGCATGCGAACTCTCGTCTAGTCGAGCCCTACTTTGACTCGATCTGATAGACGACTGACAATCTACAATTAATTAAACAATTAACCAATTAATTAATACTCAAGATGAAACTTTGATGGGTGTAGCGAAAGCAGAGGTATGATTACAAGTCGAGGATGTGGCTTAAATAATACTCGTATTTTTAGACTCATATATTTACATTCGGCTTCGTTATTTTATCTTCGTGTGTATTTTTATTAATTAAAACACCGTGTTAGCGAGTGCTAAGGCCAATTTGGCCTCTCCTTTAAGCTTGGCTTCAAATAGTAAATTATGCATTTTCAGAACGAGTGAGCGAGCGAAGCATCCTCCATCCAACTCTTATGGCACTTTTTTGTACTCCACAGGCCAGACGGAATGTCTGATAAAGGTGAATTTTTTGTGAATATTTGCCCCCAAGGCAAATGGGTATAGTTTTTGAGCTCAGTCGGTTGGGTGGTTGTTGATAAAAAAAATCTTTGAAAATTGTAAAATTCCCGGAAGAATAACCTGGGATTTGTGTTTATAATAAAAATTATTTACACAGCAACTACAGAACGAAGCCTTTTCTATTTTTGTTGAATTTGAGAAGAATCAAGTTTGCTGTGGCTATTAAAAAAAAAAAATCTGTCGAACGATTTGTAAAGTCTAAAAAGTCGCCGCAAGCTCTTTCAGCGCGACACAAAAGTGCAGCGTTTCCTCACTTGTACTTAGATGACTCTAACAAATTGAAAAATATTAAAATCACTTCAAAAATACCTGCTTACTCGAGGGCTTAAGAGAGCAGGTAAGCAGGTATTTTTGAACTGATTTAATCATTCTTCATATTAATACTAGCCGTGTATAGGGCCTTAAACTAACTTATTTGAATTTAATAAACTTTTAGTCAATAACTAAGCTAGTCAATAACTAGCCTATACTTATTTTAACGAGCTATAATTATGAGCTAGCTTAACTATAAGTTGGCAGCGAAATGTATACTGTATTTCCACGTAAACATCATTTTAAATTGAAAATAACCCCAATATCACATCCAATAAATACAACCAAAAGCTCCTTCTTTTCGCCATTTTGTCCAGAGCATCTACAGGCCACAAACACGAATCGCGTAGGTATATATAGGTACAATTATTCAAATCCCAACTTTAACCCCCTAATTTTAACTGGATTTTTCCTTGAACCGCCATGAGATGAATGCGAAAGCCCGGTGTACCCCAGCTTGTGTGTATTCCACGATAACGCCAGCTAAGCTAACGACACGACCCACTCGAGCGAGGCGTCCTGTGTTGCTAATCCTGCGCTTAAAGGATGCTGCGCCGCCACACAGACTGACCTTTTTTGCGTGCCTGACCGGGGAAAGAGGTCGACACAGCTTTTCATTCGACTGGAAGTCCACGGCAGAAAAATTCCCCTCTGGCACTCTTTGAGCGCTTTTTTCTCTCTGCGCGGGTAACAGCTCCGACGACTTTATAGGGAACGAGACGAGATAACGATATAGCCAACGATAGCAATTAAATTTATTAATTATTTTGTTCTGTAAAACTCGACGGACAAAGATTTAAAAAGGATAATTGGTGGCTTAATTAAAACAGAAGTATAGTTGGTGGTGGAAGAATGTTGGGACTGGGGGGAGTTTGTATTTGTTGCGAACGTACAGCGGGAAGCTACGTGAACTTCTAGGGGCTGGTTTTTTGTAGGGGCTGGTGAATGAGTTTATTGCCGAATCTGATTGGTTTTCACCGTTTTGATTAATGGTTAACGGGCTGTTAAGGTTTTGGTCAGCAACTGAAAGTCGGTTGGCGTTTTGACGATTATTGGGTAGGTGATATTCAGCGAGCCTGGACCCGCGTCCAGTTTTTGGAGCCGGGCTACGAGCAAATGTATTCCACTAGATCGTACACTTTATTTCCACCCGGATGACAAAGTATTGTTTTGTGAGTCTGTTCTCAAGTGACTAAAAGTGTGCGCTTAACGGTAAAAAAGTGATTTATTTTTTGTTTTATTGGTCCAAAATGTCGAATAAAATATTAAATGAACTACAAAAATGGTGCTGGCGGCGCTGATATAAAGCAAAAGCCTCGAATCATGTACTTTAGATGGAGAAATCTATCCGTCAATACATTCTTAAGACTCATGTCTTCTGCCTAATTTCAACACTAGTTTTCAAAAAACTGTTAATCAATGGGTTTAACTGCTGAGAACTTCTAGCAAATAAACTGCCAACGTTTCGTTAACTATATTGAAAGCTTTTTCGGGGCAATTGTCCCCCGGAGGACAAAGTATTGTTTTGTTAGTCTGGTCACAAGCGACTAAAAGTGTGCGTTTAACGGTAAAAAAGTGGATTATTGATTGTTTTATTGGTCCAAACTGCTGGATAAAATGTTAAATGAACTACAAAAATGGTGCCGTAAATACATCTCTACGCATTTCAAAATGTATCAAATAACAAATACATCCGTAAATACATTCTCCGCATGATAATTACAGAGATAAATTTTCACTCGCAGAAAAATCCCGCGGGCTACAGGAAATTCCCACTAAATCTACGCAGAAACATGCGACTTCTTCCCATTCCCTTACATGCCTAGAGGACCAATTGTGACGAATTAATCTCTATCAGAACCCCGCTCGAGATTTTAACTGTAAGAATTTACATTATTAGCATAGACAGGTGATCATATTCCCATTTTGTGTTGCAGTACGTACCAGCAACTATTCTAAAGCCAATTCCTCACTCTTGCTAAGTTTTCATAATGCAACCAGCACTCGTGCCACTTGAAACCACGAGGCCGGCTTTGCAGTAACGGGCTGATTAAAAAGTATGAAGCACCACCAATCGACGCCATTTTTGATTTTATTTTAGGGTTGAATCACTGTCCGCATCCCCCCGTTCAATTTCTAGTTTCCGAACCTTCCCCATATATTGGGGTGAAATTCTCCCCTTTCGCAATCACCGTGCTTTCGCGTTATGGAAACCCGCGCGTTTGATTTAAAATCAAGACACTTTTTTCATTTCGCTAGCAGTTAAACTCTTGCGGATACTTTTTACTGTGTCCCATCCAGCTTCTGTGGTGTCCGCAAGATTTGATTGTACTGTCAAAGTCACGGTAGACTAGTGGGTTACACTTTTCATATGTGCAACTAGATATGAATGATTGAAGATACTGACTTGTATTGCAATACAAAAATACACAAGCTTTAACAATGCAGAATTGCAAGAATAACAAAGCTGTTAATATTTCACCCAAAGAAGGAACATTTGAAAACCAACCAATAATAGCAGCAACGGCTGTACAAGCTTGCATTAAAGCAACAAAACAACATTTTACGAAAATGTTTATTTGATTCGGTTCATGGCACCAAAAGATGTTTCTGTAAGATCACGTACAAGAAATCTACAGGAAAAACGTCCTCAATAGTTTAGATCGAATGAAAATAAGCGATAGTTAGTAAACTGGCGGGTGGGAATACAAAGAGAAAGTGGTTTAAATCAATGCTTTCATCTTTGAGGTGCGTATTTAATTTTTAATTTCAGAATATAAATATTAGACTATAAGATTGGGTTTACAAAATGTGGTTCTACGGAGTATATCAGTAGGTACACGCTGTTGTCAAATTCATCGGCATTGGTTTCGAATGCGTACGGCATCCGCAGAGGTGGACAAGGATTCATTTTTACAATACGAATATTTAAAAAAAAAAATGCATGAATCACTTTCAAGTCATGGTAGCCCAAATTCAGTAGGTAAAAGAAATAAAAGTACTGAATATGATTGCTATGGTTTGCCGTCAATCAATCTTGCTCATCTACCCATCTACCCATCTGGCCTGCCCATCTACAAGGAAGTTACAAGTATTACAAATGTAAAGCCAAATACACGGCTAGTATTAATATTCTTCATACAAGGAAGCTTTTATGGTTTTTAAGAAGTTCCGGAAGTGATTCAAACAAAACTGAGAACGGAACTTAATTGTGGGTCTTTGTTTCAGGTTTTTGTATAGTTTGGAACACAAATGTATTATTTTTTACATGTGCCCCCCTCCCCCTCTAAACTATTGTGTTACGATGACAAGATAGTACACCGTGATGCCAAGGCAATTTTGTAAGCAAATCAAGCTTTTGTTTCAATCAATACCAATTCTTCCTTTCCCTTTCATCGCGAAATCGGTCCATCCATGATTTTATAATTAGCTTTATTATTTCTAAGTCATTTCGAGCCCGAAATACCCGCGGACAATATTTTCGTTGGCTGTGTCATGTGAGCCTACTTCGTGACACGTCTGGACAAACATGTTGAAACATGTTGTTCCTCGCCAGTCTGCGATCTTGACATCCTCCATATGGCGCTTGTAGTGGAGGCGCCGGGTAGAGACAACTGCCACTCAGCCTCGTCGCATCTCCTCGTCTCCTCGTCTCCTCGTCTCCTCGTCGGCATACATGACCCTTCACCTCTTGCTTACTAGACTCACACACACACCCAAGCTGTTGATAGTAATTACCAGCCTTCGCTTAGACTCGTACGTGTGCTGCGACGTGCGAATTGACCTCAAGACAAATGGTGCCCTATTATTTTACGTTTTCAAAAAAACTGTTTGTAAATGGAACTTCTAGCAAACAAACTGCCAACGTTTCGCTAACTATATTGAAAGCTTCTTCGGGGCGATTGTCCAAAACCCATTGTGAAACCCAATTACTAACAGTTTTTTTTTTGAAAACTAGTGCTGAAATTAGGCAGAAGACATGAGTCTTAAGCATTTAATTTTACTATTTATTTTAAATGGAGTTTATATTGTTGAAAAAGAATGATTGCCTACTCTTCAATTCGTCGTCGTTGAGCTAAGATATCTTCCGGTTGTGAACTTCAATTTATTTACCACCGCAGTGCTGTTTCTCTAATTCATTATGGTTTTGTTCCGATAACTTCCGTTAATCATGCGACATCGTTTTGTTTCACGCGCGTGGTGGTAAAGTAACCAATTAGAGAATTTTCTCCCAATTCCCGGTGACGACTCGACGTATTATTACGCCTGCCAATTTTTATTAATACTCGTATTTTTCAGGTCGTTATTTTGTTTTCACTTCACTTCGTAAAACTAACGAGGATCTGTTCTTTTTTAACTTCACGCGGACGGTTCGCTGAGTTGTTCAAATTAAGTTTTTTTTGTGTAAATGCTTGACAATTCATGGGCCATAATTTCTATTCAAAAAGTCAATTATTCCCTTCAGCCTATCTGATTATCATTTTCCGTTTACTTTTTACTTTTTACGAGGCCAACTGCCATCGCGCTGTTGAAAGAAGCATATTCTACGTGTGGTTATAATAATTATGAATAATCCTACGTCCTGTTCCTATCCAGTTTTCTTTCGTAGATAAACCTAGGTACCCACAAAGGGGATATTGCGATGTAAATGTTCACTTAGGAAATGATATTAAAATCATTTCACATTTCCTTGTTGCGTCTTCGCTAAAAAGCACATCGAATGCACAAAATGTAAAAGAAACGTTCACACCACACTTTTACCTTTTTTTCTTTGGGCGGATACAGCTTGGCATGTACTCTTCAAAGATGGCAATTGACTCGCTTCAAACGAGAGATACGAAGTAAAAACAGGCCATTCTCTAATATTTCTACAATAACACTAATTTCTTAGACTCGTCATTTCCTCTGCGGCTATTGTATTCCATCTTCCTTTGAAGACACAAGGAACAACGTCAGATGAAAGAGAAGAGAGGAGAAAAAACAGCCTAATGTTCTAATAACAACGTCTTTCTTACCGAACGGATGACAAGAATATGGCACAAGGGGAGGGATAATTTGGTAAAGAAGCCATTCAGTTAGAAAAAATACACAAAAAAATATGGAGAATGGATGAAATGAGCATCAAAAGAGATATAAATTCCTTGCCTTCTGTCAGTGAAATAAAGCCACGGCTTGTGAATGTCTCGAAGATTTAACAAGCCAATAGACCTCGGCAATAATAATAAGGAAATGACGAAATAGATCGTTAAAAAGAATGGGTGCATAAAATTATCACATGCAGTCATCTTCTGCACTTCTTAATTTGTCAAGGAGCGAAATGACAATAAATATTAGGCATATAACTATATTTTATTCAGCGATGACACTTCAAAAAGACCCTAAAATTAATACTAAATCTTTCGATTTCTTCCATTCTGCCCCAATCCTGTACGCATGATGGACGTTTATCTAAATTTTCCCCCAGAGTTTATTTCAATTACTTGTCGTTCAGTTACCACAAGGACTAAAATGCAAAGACAGCAGACAAAAACACCAAACGACCAAACCACAAAAAAGTAGGTACGTGAAAAAAAAACTCTTGCATATACTATAGCGCGTACCTATAGGTTTACACTACTCATACAACACCCCTGAGCTTTATCTGAAATCTCTCTGAATTGAGTGAGCATTGCGCATACACAATGGCCTAACCGTGGTACTTAGACAAAAGCAGCGCTGAGCTCTGGCATGATAACTAGACATTGATTATTAACAGGTGTGAAATCACGCTTACCGAAACAATGCGGAGAGTTTTTTTTTTCAAAAACTCGCTCTCAGCTTTACAATATTTCTATGGCGCGTCGTGATTCAGGTTTATGGAGAGGCGTGAAGTTGGCGATGATGATAATAATAATAATAACAGACGAAAAGAAGAGAAATGCGAAAATCAATACTCGGTCGACTGGTTTTCAGTTTTCACCATTATTTTTCTCGTCAATTGCAATTGGCATCTTGTTTGGAATGCAGCTTGATACTAATCTATTCTCTGCCGTGTGCTGCAACAACTGTTGTAGTAATTGGATAATTTGATTGTAATTGCAACAATTAATTAAATGTTGAACAACACATTTCGTGGACTCTTCGGAAATAATGTATTTGTCGTTTGTACGATGCAATTATGCTTCATATGTTTGACCTATTTTGTCTCCTCTGTATTTTTATACCTTCCAATTGATCAATTTCAGACTAATTTAATTGCAACCCTGAATGAATTGATTTGCTTATGTGACAAATCATTTCTTTTCAAATGTTTCAGAAAACCCTCCCCTCCATTTCTGATTCTCTCATGTCAGCACTGTCGGCAGTTTGCCTTTCTTGTGACATTTGCGAATGTCATCTTTGCCGTCAAAGTCGCCGCCACGAGTATTATTTTGTTTCCTTGACATGTGGGGTCAAAATACATCCATGGCGAAGTCACAGTCTGTGGCAGAGACATTTGACAACACTCAAATCCACGGAATGGACGACTAGTGATCAAGGAATTCCAGAGTCAATCAACGTTGGGGGACAATGCTTTTC
>QKMV01001193.1:0-17162 GCA_003287335.1 Lednia tumana
ACACACACACACACACACACACACACACACACACACACACACACACACACACACACACACACACACACACTCACACATACACACACACACACACCATTTTATGATCAAACTTAATCCCCAAGATCAAAATGTCGCATAATAAAACCACGCCAATACCATAAACCAATCCAGCATCAGACACACATATCGTATTAACCTATAAAACTACTTTGTATATAAAATCAATGACATTTTCACCTGCAAAACACTATAAATGCACTTTCTATACAACAACGTTCCTCATATACAACTGATCTGCAGCGGATCATCTCACACATATTCTCCAGAGGCTAATATTACGTTGCACTTCTTCTACACACACATATCGCATCGATGCGCTGTCGATATATCGCATATAGGTACAAGTTACTACCGCATGCAGCTGTGTAAATGTTAGTTAGCTACGTTGTTTATGGCACCACTGTTATGTAAAACAAGAATACAAGATAACTTTATACATAGCTAGCTAGCTGGTTATATGTTGTCGATGCTATGCATATGTAGGAAAACTATCTGATGTATTGGCGCTATAGGCTTTCTGTTTCAGATCATGTGGAGATTTCTCGTGCATTCGATGCGCGGTGTTGCTACTAGAAAATGTTACTACCAATTAGATGTGGTTGCTGGGATATATCCTGATTGGTGTGGAAACTGGTAAACAATTAATTATGCATGGCTTGTGGATCTATTTAAATGGTGCTACAGTGTTAATTAAATGTTAATTGTGACGACGTAAATTGGCTTGTTGTTTTTTTTTGTTCTTCTCGGTTGTTAATTTGCATACTGGTGATTTGATTTCGGTTAAGATATTTCGTGTTGGCTTAGGTCAAGAAGGATTTAAAAAAGAGCTATTTCTTTTCAGAAAAAGGTTTCACACACTGGGTAATGCAAAGTAAATGAAAGTCAGTTTGTGAAACCGTTTTTTGGATAGTTAATTCTAAGTGTAGGAAAAAGACAGTCTAAAAAATTGTGTAGAGTTTTTTGTTCGTTTTGTAGAATCTATGCAACTATTGCGAAATATGCAACCATACCGTGATTCAAGTAAGTCAAATTCTAGAATCAGAAAACAAAAATATCACTTGCATGTTTTAAGAACAAAATTAATACACCTTTTGATAAATTTCTATATGCTCATTTATATCTCCTGATCTTAGCACTAGTTTTTTGAAGACAACAATCTTATTTCCAGAATTCTCTTTTCTTCATTTTCTTCACTCATGGTAGTTTAATAAAGAGGTCATGCCTTTATAGGTTGACTAAGTAGGAATCGCTGTATTATTATACACCTTGAACATGTCTAGCTATTATTGAGCGAATCCGACAATTTATACGTCTATTACATTCTCCGGTTTTAAGTGAACAAAAATCCCATTCGTTTTAATCCTTCCCACACTTGACCAAACATTTTTCCTAACAACAACGGCCGGCATACAATTTACCCTTTACAGCTAAGTGAGACATTACATAGCTCGTTGTCTCGACCTGGGATCGAACCCGAGCCTCCTCGGTTCGCCATACCAAGGATATTATCTCTGTGGCAACAAGGACTCAATTATATATTATCCTAGTTTCAGCAGCTCAGCGTCGTCCTGCGGTGGATGATGCACCGATAACGCAGCGCACTTTGGTAATGAAGACTGCAGGAATTTGCATCGCGAACGTGGTTAGAGTGTATGCCCGAACGTACGATGCATTTGCAGTGCAACTAAGGGGCAATTAAGTCGGCGATTATTCTAAATGGATGCGTTAGTTTGAGATAGTAGTTGGCTGGAATAACAGTTTTATTGTGCTAAAATGGGTGTTGATTTGAGAAATCCAACGGCAAAGAAACGAGAGAATGGGTTGCTGTTCATGAAACATTCTCTGCGGGAATTATTTGAACGGGATGTGGTTGGATCTTAGCATTATTTTGACGCAAATAACTTTAAAATACAAAGTTCCTTCTACTTTCAAACTCATACAGGTAGGACCAAAATGTAATCGATTTCAGATAAAAGGTCCGAAAGCACCTCACAAGCAGAGGAAAATGCCGAAAGTCGAACCTGTTTTGGGTAAACTCATACCCCATATAAATCCATAGCAACCCATAGAAAATATTATTAAGGCTGGGTGAGGGGCAACTGGAAAAACCCACCCAATTTTCAGTTTGTTTTAACTACTGCAGCTAAACCACAACAAGCAGGGACACCAAACTTGGTTAACTCCAAGAGAATTTAACTGGCTTTCTGACAAAACGTCTTTCAACATTTTATAATAACCAGTTTTTAAAATTACCTTCTTCAAATCGAAAAAATTAATAATATCTGCCTTAAAAGAAGGTAATCTAAAAAATGAAAACAAAAATTTGAAATACATTTTGTCAGAAAGCCAGTTGAATTCCCTTGGAAGCAACCAAGTTTGGTGTCTGCTTCTTATGGTTTAGCTGTAGTGATTGAAAGAAACGGCAAATCTGATGTGTTTTTTAACCTGCCGCTCATTCCACCTTAAACGGTAAGCAATAGCTGAACAAACAACTGAATACCCTTTTTTTAAGAATATTAAAATCACTTCAAAAATACCTGCTTACCCGAGGACTTGAACCCCGGATAAAGTTCTCGATTGAGATCTACCACTCATATAGATTAAAATCACTCCCGAAATACCGTACCTTGCTTAGCTCAGTGGTAGAGCATTTTCCCGGTAAGCAAAAGATCCGGGGTTCAAGTCCTCGAGTAAGCAGGTATTTTTGAAGTGATTTTAATATTCTGAAAATTATTACTAGCCGTGTAATTGGCTCTAAAAGTTTATTCCTTGTCAACTGAATACCCTCAATTTAATTTCACTAGTTTAGTACGTTAAACGATTTAATTTCGTTCTTAAATACAGACCAACAATAAGCTACAATTAAAATAATGCCTAGGCTTACATCGGCGTGCACCGAGAATAAATACTTGTCTTCATTTCACGATCGCACCTCAGCATCTCCGCGCACAAGTACATGAGTTTGCATGTTCATATATGGAGACAATTTAATCTCACCAAAGTCATCTAGCAAGGATTTCACATTATTTCACTAATTTTTACCAACGTAGCCGGCACCGCGGGGTTAGAACCCTGGCCGGTATTCGAGCAGCGAGACCCGTGAGATCGCATTGTGCACTGAAACATGTTGATGTCGCGGCGTGAATACTACGCGCCGTGGTGTGCAATTAATTGCTAATTTATTAATAACTCTACATAACCTTTGGCTTCAGACACATACAAAGGCGAGTGTGACATCATTGACACATCACGAATGTACGTAAAGTTGCGGTAATGGTAAGTGGTTTAGATAGAGCTCTTGGACGGTGTCTCTTTTGAGGCAAGTCGTTCGGATGCTACCAATTTGGGCAGTGATCTTTGGATGTGCTACGCATGCAGTCCAATCCTTTTCCAAAAAGGGGCCAGTTTTCGTTAGCATTTTGGGTCTTCGACGCGTGTCTCAAAAGTCAAAGTTGCTGGATATTTCGTGCAGAGGTAGAATACACTTCATATTACACCTAATTTATCCAGCATTGGCACGCAAAACTTCGGTTACTAGGTTTACAACTAGTAACCGAAGTTATATAGAGTGCACGCTAAAGTGGAGATGTTGATTGTAATAATTTTCTCCAGTACTGATGAGTAAAGAGGCACCAAAAGGTAGCCACCCAAAGATCTACAGGGAAAAGAATGGCTTACACTAACAACGGTCAGTTTTTATCGCTCTACCACGTTTGACCACAAGAGACTTCAGGAAAGTCTAAACGGTGTTCATCATGCACGGATTAACGCTAAGCAAACATGTCACAACCGATGAACACCTAACTCGCTCTCGATCTATAATCTCCCATCTCGATCGCTTACACCCGACACGAGCGCTCTCACATAGACGAATCGAAAAACACCGGCAGCCAATCAATCAATCGCTCGTTAGTAATCCCTTAACCATGCTCGACGATCCATTATAAGCCAATCAATTGAGCAGGCGCCAAACGTTCGATTCAGATGTTATATAGCCATGCCCGTGCTTAACCATCGTAACGAGCCGTTTCGATACTAACAAGGCTGTTTATCTGAGATGAACGGGAGAGATTACAAGATCGCCAAGCCGATATATTATCAGGTGTCTGAGGATGGACGGCATTTTCAGATTATTCAAAGCGCAAAGTGGTTTTCGCATTCCTAGCAACGCGACTTGCAAATACGGTGTGTGACATGGATGGGAGAAAGGTATGTAGCGGTGAGTGTCATACCCAAGTAATTAAATTGGTATGATGACAATTAGTGGATGAGTGGGGAGAGGAGTTTGTTATATTGTTGATGACAGGTTTACTTTGATGATTGTTAGTCTTGATGGGTGTTTTGATTAAGTGTCTTGCCATCTTGGGAGTTGACAAGAATGTTGAGAATATTGTAATTTGTCATATAAATGCAACTTCTGAGGCGTGTCAAGATGGAATTTTTATAAGTAGAATTCTTTCTTAATTCATTGCAAATTAATGACCGTACGTTGCTATGGTCTTCGTCGAAGTAAATTAATCAAAGCTAGGAAGATATAAAAAATCTGTTTACCAAACTGGGTAAAATTGCTGAGAACATGACATTTGTTTGTACACATGACATGTGTTTGACATGAAATGTGCTTAGACATATGTCTAAGGAAATTTAATTGGAAGATACAGTTCTGGGATGGGCGTAAGAACGTCAAACGTGTTCTTTTGCAAAACATTTTCAGATTATCGGGAGGGGTCAGGAGTTTTAGAGGAAATTTATTTTTGGTTTGATGGTAGAAAAAAATCACACAATTGGCCTGACGTGGTCGTGGGAAATCAGTGCAAACCAAAACCAGAATAGCCCGTCACTATTCGAACCCGGGACCCCTGGATTACACAGAACACGCGCGCGCTCACGCTGCAATACCGAGCACGCATAATCCTATTAAATACGCCCAGCTGGAGCTATCATGTATCAACCTTGACTAGAAAAAAATGCTCATCTATTTCATATTTCCTGTTACACTATGGTATCTTTTATACCCATATTCATTTACAAGTATCTTCTTGTTCCACACTTCAGCTCACACATTAGAATAGCAAAACCAGCTTGTTCCACCCACATCTGAAGATCTCAAGATTTTATGTGCGCCTATAACAATTCGAAGTGGAAGTCAACAATTTTCTATTTCCATTCTCGTTTTCTTTCGACTACAACTCGTACCCCGTCGTAAAGTTTTCCGTGTCACACAAATTAACAGCTCGCCGCCTGCAGTTAAACTGCAGCTCGATCTTTTTGAAGTGCACTGAGTGCATAAAACACTGCATCTTGACTAGAGTTATCCCTCAAGTACATCGGTCGCTGCATCACCGCATTGTCGAACGCGAGAATTAACATATTTCTTGCTGATTACAGAAGAGTAAAATATAATGTTAAGTTAAAGGTAATGTAAAAATCGGAATCGTCACTGGTTATGGTAGTTGGAGTACCAAGTTATGTAAAAGAGGACGAAAATGATATCGCATCGTTGTACCAATGGCACCTGTAGAAGCTGGTCTAAAAGACCTACGGCATTAATTTGACAAAGATTAAATATTTAAAGCCAAATACACGGCTAGTAAAAATTTTAAGAATATTAAAATAGCTTTAAAAATACCTGCTTACTCGATGAGTCAAACCCTGGACCTTTTGCTTACCGGGCAAATGCTTTAACCACTGAGCTAAGCAAGGTACAGCATTAATTTTTTTTATGCAACTTTAACGCATATTTTGATTTAGTGTCACTAACTCGAATGGATGGTAAAATTTTAGTATTCAATGTCATGAAATTGTTTCCTTGGTTTTAACAAGTGTAGACATATTTCCTTTTTTAAAGCTGCTGCAATCTTTTATAGAAAAATTTAATTTCATTTAGATCTAGGCTTTTTCTGAAACTGCTCCCATCTTCAAAATGAAGGCCTCATATTTGACCAATAAACAAATCATTTCGCTGTCATTTTCATCCTCCACGATAATAAGGAGCAAACCCCGAAGCAGTTGGGAGTTGCTAATATCGGGAGTCCATGTCTCCTACCTGGAGTGAATTTGTAGAAAAGTCCAGGAGAATGTGCTTTATGCCAATCATCCCACGTGGATATCTACCATTCTCCGACAGCCCTAGATATGGATTTCGATATTTTCCATTCTCAATCACCCCCGATAGGAACTGGGGTAGGTGCCTTACCATACCACAACATGGGACGACCCTTTCTTATTATTGATTCCTTCCTGATCTCCTCCACGTGATCTCGGAATTATCCTCTTTCCTCTCTAAGATCAAATTCTCGGACATTTTCTGAAGTATCCAAAGTCTGAAATGAATGGTTCCACGCAAAATATACAAATTTGTTCGAGATATTAGTTTGATTTAAGGCGTGCTTATAATACAGCCTGCAATTTAAACTTGACGCGTGATGATACTATGCAGGTGTTCATGGATGTTGTGTCTATTTATGCGTATGGGAACAGTGCATTGCATGAGTGGTGCAATAGCAACGGTTCTGCAGTTTGTTGGTAAAAGTACGTCGGGCATAAAATACGTGATGGGTGGGCGACGGTGGGTATTTATTTTGTAATTGCAGGTGTCGTTCACACATATAATAAACGATGATGTTATCGTGTGAAATACGTTTAATGCCAAGTTATAGATCGGTTTCTCGATGTTTAATAGTTCAAGTAATCTTCGTTGATTGAAAGTTTTAGGTTAATTGTTTAGAGATAGTATAAAATTGATGATTGATTATTAATAGCAAGGTGAAAGAAGACTATACAATCAAGAAAACCTGGTAATAATGACTGAGTAATGAAAGGTTTTTAGTTTTTACCGGGTATATTGGTTCGGTTCGGAGACTTGAACGCTGCACTCGATAAAATACAGTTTCCAGTGGTGTTACATTTTACCAATATCTAATTGCTAATCTGTGGGAATTGGGTGCAAAACAATCTAAGAAACCAACCTAATTTGTAGTAGATATGAAGTAGTTAGTACCGAAGTACAGCTATACTTTTTACCAGGCTGTTTCAAAAGTCCAAAAATCTATAGACGAAGTGAGTCGTAATGTATCATTCTTAATGAGATAGGTTCACACACACACACACGACACGAGTACCTATATCCAGGTGCGTACATTCTCTGAAAGAAATGACATTTCGCAAGAAAACGATTGATGTCCCCTCATAAAAAAGGTTCAAAGCATTTCGCAATCGAACTTAATGTCATCTCATAATCTGATTCTTGTTTTTAACGACCAAGACTAGATTTCGTTCGTTAAATTTCGCTCTCGTTTCGCAAAAGCCGTTTCGATGTGCTCACGTTTCAAAATTCGGTCAGCGATTCCGATTCGATCATCAGTGCAAGTGGTCCAGTTGCTCGATATTTACAAACCTGCTCCAAATTCTAGAGCACGGACCACGAGTGAACTTGAATTGAAGAACAAGATAATAACACAGTGCGTCATCCTAACCGAGACACCACCCATAGAATCCATTAGAAACAGAACGGCAATTATATCTAATCTACGACAGACGCTTGTAAAATATTACACTGACGGTATAAAATGGTGTAAAATTAGTTGTGTATACCCTTCGAATGTTCTTATTAAATGGCCAATAAATATTATCCTTAGCCTTTGGTTTCAAAAGCCCGTGCTTTCATTTTGATGACCAGTGACCAGTTATATAATACACCAAACTGGATGATCAAACATTTAAAGTGTCATCATTTTGGTATTATAGCCGAAGCTTATTCCTTTCGTAACTTACACCAAAAATGCAAGAGAGATATTTTATTTTAAAATTCATAATAAGTAATCGGATGCCTTTCATAATGTGCGCGGCATTTGAAAGAGCATCTTCTTGGTTATGGATCCATAACTTGAGGCTTCATAATGACGATGGCAACCGAATTTACGAAAAATTTCAACCTGTTTTGCTTTAAACGATTCCATAAATTTGTTAAATTAAAAAGTTTAATAACGTTAAGATAAATTAACATAATATTACCAGGCAAGTTACTTTGACTTTTCTGAAATATTTGCTATCTTCCTTACACTAATCGATTTACAAATGCCGTCAAGGCTAAGAGGCTAACGTAGTTTTTTCACTTGTTTGTTCGTCGTCTCAACTCAATAAAGTTCGTAAATGACTTCGTATTCCTCACCGCTTCCACGACGCGGACTATGAAGTAAACGGTAAAAAATAAAAAGCACATTACGGGGACTTTCGCAATACACTAAAACATTTCATATCCAGCCATCAATTTAGGAGCATTGGGATCGGAGCAATAGCTTTGTGTCCATAACTGAGTACTTCCGTGTATCTGCGCGGTGTTAACACAGTTCGCGCATTCAACAGCAGTCCACTTGTCGACGAAATGAATCAATAACTGATAACTAAAATGGACTAACTTTTAGATATACATGTAATAAGATTACCTGAATCACCACCACCAACCAACCCAGCCGGCTTGGCAGCTAGTGGCAGCTTCGTACAATCTTCAAACACGCCTGTAAAAATTTGCCAATGTTTTCAGAAATCATTTGACCCCATATAAATACGCTTAAATAAATTTCAAAATTTCATATGACTGTTTGTCTAAAAGTCAAAAAAAAACTAACCCACATTAAAGATGGTAAATTTTACTCATGAGTCATGATAAGATTAGGGAGGTACTTCTTACGCTTTGGTTGTGATCATTTGCACGGAGTCTAAAAAAAGTCGGTTTAATTAATTTTTTACCCAAACTAATTGCATTAACGGGCTCTAAAGCAGTTGATGACCCCTTAAATAAAGTGTGACTCCGTCAAGACAAGTTAGGGTAGGCAGCCTAAGACAATTGATTCACCATCAACCAAATCCATTCTCCTCCAAGACTAACACATAGCTTTGCGAACGGGCATGTCCCATCAGTCAGAACGCAGAGATTGACACCTGCACAGATCACGAAGAGGTTCCCACGGGTGCTGGTCGACATAGAGGTTGCCGATGACTATAAAAGGAGGCTACTTCCATCGGCACACCGGACAGGGAAATGAAGTCCAGCTTTTTTTTATTGACACAGCCGCTGCAGGCTTGATTAGTGTCATTTGGCAAAGTGAGATGGTTTTGCGCTCGAGTACGTGCTCTGCGGCTCTAGGTTTACTGTTAATTATCGATTGCCTCTGTGATTGGAATGGTGATCGGTACGCGGCACACCTATCGCGTATCAACTATGGATTTGGAGAAATGACATCGTGCGGCAACTGTTTTACAACCCTGGTTACCACGATTTCTTTTCTTTTCTGCGCAGATATAAGCAAACGCACTTAGGGCCAGTTTTTCAATAGCTGGTTAGATATTTAACCGACCGTTAATTCAAAATCAACACTTCTGATTGGATGTTGCTATGGTAATAACAAGTTAACGGCTTGTTAGTTTCTTAACCCACTATTGAAAAACTGGCCCTTAAATTACCATTTTTTTTGCGTTAATTAGTTTTCAAATATTCTACTTCACCTCATTTTGCACTACTTCGAGACCCATGGTAGCGCAGTGCGAATTTAATTCGAAGGTACGGTTCGATCCTCAACCCTGATCACCACAGCCATCCTGGTTGCGATTTTTTGGGAATTCTCGTAACCATTAATGGCATATTAGACTATCTGAAACCGAGTTTCCTCCCTTCCCTGTTAGGTTTGTCATCACCCTCACCATCACTATATAATTCACTGACGCTAAGAGACCAGGGCCACAGGGCAAGTTGTCAATACAGAGCGTCGTTAAACAACACGCAATACAATAATAAATGATGGGTAGTTTCTTTCATCAAGAAGTATGCAATCAGCTACCTTAAACAATAGCTCCGTTTTCAATTCTTGAACCCTCCTGACAAGCTTCAGCAATTGGAAGGAGAAAATAGAAAGAGAGTTAGATATTTAATTCGTCATACCAAATTCCCACGCCCAACTTTTCTACACACAGTGTTAAGAATTAAGATTAGCTATAAAATATTATAAACGCGATGTTAGCACTTTGAAATTGATTAAAACAATATTAAATAAAATCGTAGGCTGGGTGTTTGCCATGCCAAGTCCAACTCAAAAACGCCCTAAGAATATGCCATTTACTTTATCTAGGGTCTAGGATCAAATCTCAGCTGAATTCTCAAGCCCATCTTTCGTATGCATTTCCCTCACGTCCCAGGCTGCATTTCCTTGTTAGTCTTCTGAAAGTGCTTCGTGTGGGTTTCCACAAAGCCAAGCATGCATTACAAGAAATAGCAGGTACACTTACACAGCGTCATTAAAATACGTAAGGTACTTTCCTAACTAGAACAAGCTGAAACATTTTCCATACAAAACAGCAATAAGATATCAAACGATGTCAACCTCTAACACAACGTAACCAAATTCACTGCTGTAAATGAAAAAAGCTTTGTTCAAGGGCCAGACACACTGGAGATATTTAACTGTGCTAGAAAAATGATCATCTTGACATCAAACCCCACTCTCGTCTCGGCATGTATTATACAGATGAATCTTGCATCCATACAGATATTTCAGGAATATTCTGTGACGTGTGATTCACGAGTGTAAATGGTCTGCTTTGGGGGTTAAAAACTCCTGTCTCATCTTCCCTCTGAGCCCTGGAGATAGGCTTGGTAGAAAACTTCATACTATCTGAAGATTTTACTTATTAAACAATCAAGTTCTAACGATTCCCAATCAAATTTAGATTGAAAACGACTATCATAAATCAAAATAAAATTGCAAACATAAAGACTGTAAATGTAACAACTGGCATACACTGCATGAAGTGACATTTTGTTGTTTTCTCTGTTTATGCTTTATATACTACTGAATTATTTCCAGCAAGCATGTAAAATCATAAACATTTATTTATATGAGTTGCATTAAATGTAGGACGCGTGTAATTTTAATTTCCAGCATGTAATAGAGATGATGACATTTCGTATGATGTAGTATGTTGTAGTTTCTCGATGTGGCAATAATGTGGCTGACTAGTACATCTCGTCATGCCCTTGTCAATATAAGACTAGAATTTGATAGCAATTTAATCGATTTCCTTTGGAATGTCTCCTGCCTACACATTAATGATAAGCAGTCCAACTGATTCTATTATTTTATTTGGTTTCGTTTGATTTAGCGTCATTTGGAGGCATCTTTATGATCTTCATGATCTTGTTTTTTTTATGATTGGAATGCTGTTCTGTGCAGTGGTTGTCGACAAGGAAATATTTTACGCAAATATGAAAACTGCCCACGTCTATAAGCATTAATTTAAATATCAAAATACGTCGAACCGAGAATGAGAAGAGGTTACCAAACTCCTTAATTATGAAACTTAAGAATTGGTATCACAAAACAAATTGCAAATTGGATTTTGTTTACTATTTACGGATTTAGTTTATTTGTTTATATAGAAACCTTGCAAATACTCATTATGACGGCTGGTAAGCTTAAATAAGCTTCTGGTTCATTACAAAATTGCATTCTGAAAGAGAAATGTGTGAAAGAGTTTTGGGTTGGAGTATGTGCAATTATTTCACATGATAATTCTTTTATTGGCATGCAAATCAACACAATGATAACTTCTTCATTTAAGATGTGGTGACAGATTGGCAGATATTTCACATTCCAATTCTTCATCGCCTGCTACAATTGAAATGTGTGTGATAAATGTCTCATTTCGCTTACCGATTACCTTGCCATTTCACTCAGTCATTTTCGTAGCGGTATATTCCACGAAATAAATTACCACCAACCGTATTTATATACTAGGGCCTCGCCGGAACGCTTTAAATAAATGCGTTGCTGGATGAGCGTAGTATTTCTTAAAAAACTTCAAAAGAAAAATTCCATGAAAAAAATATGCAAAAATATCGAGTTTTGCTCTGCAAATGACAAGTGGCTATTTTTTCAGTCGCCTAGTTCTATTTTCTCTAACAATGTGACTAGTTACTATGAAACACGCCTTCGACTGGGGTTGGGAAGAAACGGGAAATGATGATTAAAAAAACCCCAACAATATCTAATTTTTAGAGACCAACATTTCACATCACGCTAAAAATTAGTTAGAATCTTTGTTGAAACATATTAAACTTCCTTGGAGAGTTTCACCAAACACAATGAAGAACTTTGGCCTGGAGAGTGTGATAATGTTTCATTTTATCCAAAATCACCACAAAAACGTGATTTTCAAGAAAACAGCTAAACTGCTTCCACTCAACATTTTATCTCATCTACGTTGGCATCTCAAAAAGATATACTGCAAGCTTTATTGAAATATACGCAGCCGTTTAGCATACAGACCGCAACCAAATTGGCAAAAAACACAATAAAATGTTGAAAAATTTACTGAAATGCTAATTTAAGGAAAAATTTTTGACGGATTGCGCTCGAAAAGTTTTGAGGGTCTAACTTTAAAGGAAACAAAGTTTCCCTGAAATTTTCATTGAAATTGGCTCAGGCGTTTGCCCTGCACAGCGCGAAAAAAAGAGAAAAACGAGATCTTTTTTTTTAATCTACTGGAAGTTAAATTGAAGTCTTCGTTCCGCTCGCTACGCTTGCTACACTCATCTAATAAAACACGAGGACGTTTAAGTGGGTACAAATTGCATAATTATCCAAACCCACTTTATTTTAATTTCTGACAACGAAGATTTTTTTAATGACCTAGCGGTTGAAACGCCCTTAAACATCAATATTCATTCATAAACAATATTTATCTTGTTTAGATATTTCCTGAGCATTAAAGCCAAAATTGCGTAAAACGGAATTCATTTCATACAAGCCTACATATTCCAAACACGCCATTTCATCCATAAAACGCATTTTTAACGACCCATTTTCAAGCAGGCAACATCACATCTCTCGTTTCTCTCGCATCAAGATCATAGAAATGTCCTGATATCGTTACATATATTTTTACGTCTTCGAGGCTAGAGACTCGGCCATGACTTAGAATTCATTCAGATAATCGTGACAATTTGCATGCAGCTCGGTCGACTCACATTCACATCGCTCTCCTCGCTTTGAACCTTCATGTGAAAAATCTTACTCATCCTCCGAAGTTATTGTTATTTATCTAGTTAGCTGCCGCGTCGGCATAATTACCAAGACTTCTTCACATGGTCGAATATCTCGTTACCTCGTGGAAAATCTTTGGCGATGTCTTTAGAAACAACACCAATATGTTATTAAATTCTTAAAACTCGTGTCTTCTGCCTAATTTAAGCACTAATTTCTGGACAATCGCCCCGAAGAAGCTTTCAGTATATGTTAGCGAAACGTTGGCAGTTTGTTTCTTAGAAGTTCTCAGCAGTTAAACCCATTTAATAACAGTTTTTTTGAACACCATTATGTTGTTTAACCCAAAAAATAATTTCGCTTGGAAACTATTACCAACATCTTGCGGAATCTCGAGGGATGGACTGAGAATTTGGGTAGAAAAAGGCAAAATCCCTCAAAATCTTGTCTCGAGATTGCTGAAGCTTTTTCAAGCAATACCGTGCTAATGTTTGACAGAGGGCTGGTTCTATAATGTATGGGTAAAGTTCAAAATAGTTAGCCTCCGACTAGCAAGTATGCTACAGGATAGGGCATTAAATTTGACCTCTACTTATCCTCCACTAGCCAGACATTGTAATTCAAGCCCTAAAGAGTTCATGTACCCGCGAGTTCCATAGTTCCGCAAGGTCGCTTGCATGATAATCGATATTTTTATCATGTTTTTTTCTTTCTGAAAACTTTTGATTTTCATCCAAGTATTGATTAAAACCATACAAAATATCGTAGCATGAGCTCGCAAGAAGCTAATAAGACACATGGTGACCTTTATTCAATGACAATTGAACAGTGTACATTTTATCAGATTTTTTGTCGCCTTTATGTGAAAGAGCGTAATTTTTAAGGTATCGCTCAGAGGAAATATGTGCGGACGATGGAAAGGATTCATGGAAAATTTGACCGCCTTCACAAGGCTCCATTATTATTGAAACGTTCATAATATGTGGCTAATGATTTTCTGCTGAGAAATACATTAAATTTATCGGCTACGGACTTGTCATTGAAGCTAATGGGACATTTATTTTAATCAAACGTATTTATCTAAATGTCGATGAGAAAAACAGGATTAGCCCATTTTTTCGCGGTCTTCGTTTGCTGATCCGGGCTTTCTGGGCGCTAATGATATAATTCAGAGGCATTTCTTGACACATAACTACTGGTGAGTGGTTTTAAACTTTTTTTAAAGGAAATTATTCCTACATGTGAATGTGATCTTCTTGCGTACTGACCATTTTAGCGGTTTTTATTTCAGATTATAGCTTCATAATTTAATGTAACTAATACCTAACTGTAAACTGTAATAGTACTTTTTAAGAGAATCCGCCTACAGGAGTAGAAAAGGTTAAAAAATCGAGTAAATTGTTGGAATTCTAAAGATTTCATTGAAACATTTCACAAAAGCAAGGCGACTTCCAAATCTCACCTTTTGGCAAGGGTGTGAAAATACTCTCATGGTACCAACAGTCAACAAGCTGAAGATCAATTTATTACATTCCCACTAAAAATAGCGTAGGCCAATAAAGTGAGTAGTGAATTTAAGAAAAAGTTCCAGAAGTAAAGGGTCTCGCAAAGATATAATAGTTCCAGAAAGACATTCAGTTAATGCCAAGCATGTCAAAAAATCTGTAACATCTCTGAACCCCAAAATAAGAACGCAAATGGGGATGATTTAAAAACGAAAAAATCCAACTAAAACTACATTTTTCCCACTTTGAAACTGTGACAAAGCTAACAAAGTAATACCTAGAAGTTTTTTTTTTTTTTTTCCAGGTGTGTTTATTTATTTGGTTGATTGATTTGGCTACCGCGAACCTTGGTGAGAGCGTGTCTGCTTTGAATACAGTAAGTCCGAGCTTCGATGCTGGTGGCCGGCAACTATAGTAGTGACTGGCGTTGATTTCCCACGACCACTCCTGGCAGATTCTGTGATACCACAGAATCATAAAATATCACAGACGTAGTCTTGTTACCATAAGGATTCCAAGGCCTAAACGGCCACATTTGAAGCTTGCTAGAGCAAAAGTGCACAGCTGGAAACACGCAAAAAATATTTTTGGTTCCAAATCTGTTCTGGTTGTTTCATTTCCACGATAATTAATAAGTGTTAAATTCAAGTGTTTAAATAATATATCACAAATACGATAAAAATTGTTGTAAAACGCAATTACTATCGCCAAAATGTTATATCTACCTAGATCATTCATAACTTAGTTAATTTAGTTGGCACCACTACTCTTAGTGCGGTAAGCTTACATTTTAGAGTATCAGAATTTTCCCGAGGATTTCCCGAACATATTTATATGGGGCCACTGTTTATTAAATAGACACATTTTTCATTTGTTTCAATTTCAAACAGGTCATTTGTGATAGTATACATTTTTTTTGTTGGGACCAATCAGAATGTTATAGTTATTATAGATTATATCCCACCTCAACGGACTTCGTACATTAATTTGTATTTTTATTTTTAGTGTCTGTAGTATGGATCTCTGATGTGGGAGGAAAATAAAATAAAAATCTCAAAAAAATGTGGTAGAGGCTGGACTGTTATCTATACTACCAAACATTGCGGCCATCCCCTATCTTTTGCAGCCCCTGCCATGACAAGCTGCTTGATGTGCAGCGTGAAAGCTTGTAAAAAGGTATTTGAGTAATAATTCATTAGTAGAGACAAGAAATGAAATTTTTCGAATTTTATTTCTGCGATTACTGAAAAGAAATGAGCATTTTTATTCAGTTTTAATTGGCCATTCATGAGTGAGCGACGATAACGAGCTGCGACATTAAAACAGATCTCAGGTTCAACGACGCACTGCATTGCGATGCATTCTACATGAATCCCGTCTTCGAAATCCCACCGTGTGTGAGCTGGTTTCGCGATCTCAAGACGCAGGCGAAAGTTGACCGAGCTTGCGTGTGCGACATCTTCAGAGGAGGAGACATTTTTTTTTAAACGCGGCCAACTAGGAAATGGATATTTCGTGAGAAATCACGATAAATTAGTTTCAAAAAGCTACCTTAAATTTTTTGCACTCACTTACACTCATATACTAAACACTGGGAGAGAAATATTTCAGCTACTGTCATAATTATTTGAGCCGCGTTCTGTAGTAGCTACAAAAAAAGTGGTAAGGTACCTATCTGAGAAGTTGAAACTGTATAATCTTGGCATGAAAAAGAGTACTAAATCTTGAAAAGATGCCGTCTAGATTGTTCAACTTTGTTGGCGGATTAACTTATTATTATGAGACCCAAGAGTGAAGTGAATGAAGTACTCTTAACATTCATCAAACACTGCATTTTAATAAAAAAAACTGCAAGCAACACTACAGAATTACGCTTGGACTCGACACGTCGCAATCCTGCAGAAAGCCCACCAGAGCACTCGGAGTTAGAATCACAAAGCGGTGTTTTAAGTGAGCCCCGGGGTAAGGGTTTCTACCGCTAAAACTGAAAACAGTTTACACACACATGGGAATTTTAATTCTCCTCTTCATGAATCCAGAATTTTACATCGAGGATTTTTCAAGATAGTCTGCGAAATCGAAGAAATGATTAGTGGCCAGTTTTAAAAAGAAAGACTGAATGCGGCTGACAAGGATAACACATTTAAAGCCAAATACACGGCTAGTATTAATTTGAAGAATATTAAAATCACTTCAAAGCAAGGTATTTGCTTAGCTCGGTGGTAGAGCAGCTGCCATGAAAGCAAAAGGTCCGGGGTTCACGTCCTCGAATAAGCAGGTATTTTTGAAGTGATTTTAATATTCTTCAAACTGAATGCGGCTCCTTATGTGACCACGAAACGCTGGGAAAAAAATATCCCTCACCTCAAAATTATTTCCGAATTTCTTAAGCCCTTTCGCAGATAAAACATGAAAATAAAGATTCCTTAAATGAAAGATCCCGTCATCAATTTCTGCACCCATCCCAAACTTTAAATATTATGAATTTTTAAAAAAACTGTTAATAACTGGGTTAAAATGCTGAAAACTTAACTGAAACTAAACTGCCAACGTTTCGCTA
>QKMV01001194.1:0-17161 GCA_003287335.1 Lednia tumana
TTGTTTCCTAATTTCTATAGCTTCTCTTACTTTACGGGTGAACTTTCTATCGTCCTGGCATAAAACCTTTACATTGACTATGTCTATGTTGTGATCTAATTCTTCTCCGTGTTCTGCATCGTTTCCATCGCATCTTCACCACGAAAATCTACAACTACATTAAAGAATTACAATATTTGAAGTCCCCATAATAAAAGTGAGTATCTGAAACTAAATGTACTTACTATTACTTATTTGATCAGTATCTACTACCTGAGAACATATTGTTAAGAATAAACTAGAAATGTTCATCTCTATCCACTCAAAGTTACGGCGCCATTATTTTGATGATGGCCTTGATATTCTGTAAGGAAGCAAGGAATTGCCGGGGCAGGGCATGGCAGGGCGGGTCACCAGATGCTCTACATTAGTGTGACCTCCGAGGCACATTATGGGTCGCCGCAGCCGCAGCCGCTCACGGATCACGGCACGTTACGATACGTTGCGTGCTCTCTCGTAGTGTAGCGACTTCCACCACTGCCAGAGGTCACCACTTTAACCCACGGACATGGTCTGTCAACCTGACTGGTGGTACTCGCTGACAATATTATTACATTCAACGCTGACTTCAAAATATTGAGACCACGACAGCAATGATCATTATTTCGTATGTTGTTAATTTTAACGACTAAATAAGACAGTGATTGCTTTTTGAGTTATATATGAGAAAGGTGCGTATTTTATTCGCCAATCACATAACAATCAGTGGTAATCACAACACAAAATATGTGTTACTTGAAAATCCAGTGTGATCGTATTCCCGATCAAATACTAGCATTCGTGAAAATGTACGGCAATGGGAGAAAGAATTGAGATGCAAATCCCCTTTGTGTTAGACAACCAATCTGACACTACAGTATTACGGGCTGGCAAACTTTCAATAGAATTGAATACAAGAATAACTGTTTTCTATGCGTACGCACTACGCGTATATTGTTAATTCGAAAACTTGCTTGAAATTCCCTTCAGAATACACGCTTTAATTTTACAGGATATTTTACGATGCTTTACGAAATGCTGGATGTTGTAAAATTTAATTACTTTTCTATTTTGTCATTTTCGTCTTTCAAAATTGGAATCGTGTCTTTTAGAAATAATAAAATACCATGACGTGACGTCAACATCGAAGCCGCTAGTGTTGACACTTAACAAATCTTTACACACAATATTAGGACGAAATTAAACCTAAAACCTTCGCGCGTAACTGTAATGCAGGGTAGACAGGAGGGTTAGAGAGATGGGTGCATGCAAGAGTATGGGTGTAGAACAAAGTTGGATAGTGTGGGGCTTATGTATATTATGAAAGGGAGCACGATGTGCAGAGAATGTTCATGCATGACGAGGGAGTAAAAAGGGTGGTCTGGTGGGTGGGTGGATGGATGGGTGGATGGATATAGATGGGTGAGATGGTATGGTGGTAGAGTAGGGTTAGAGGGGTGGGAGGGAAGGGGGATGAGAGACAAAGGAAGAAAGAGATATCTCGCTGTCTCGTTCGCTCGCGAGCTGCAAATCCTCTCAGCGATTGAAATTCCATCATTGGAATTCATCCAGTCCCAGATCAAATTTTATCTCGCCCCCAATCTCGCGAGTGCGAGTTGCATGTAGCTTGCTGGATGGTTATGTTCATCATGACGACGACAACGACTCGCTAGTCGCTGGGGTAACAACAATATAACAACAGACTTAAAGTCGAGTCAAGACCAAATGCAATTCATGTGCATGCTCGGTTATCAAGAAGTGTATCACAGAGTTAAACCTACTCATGGTGCAGTTATAAATAATGTTTTATTAAAGCATTCTTCATGGTTACTTGAGCATGGTAGATTACACTCAAGAGCCATGAGATAGTAGTTAATTAAATTTTATTCGTTTTCGTACGGAATTTAACCAATTAACGCTTTCTTTAATTGGTTCGAGAAAAATATTCGTGCAATTTCGTGTTATACTTTGGCGAAATTTATGTTTGGGACATGCTCAAGTTAGGCTGAGAAAGATATATAACGTGCCTAGTTTGGTTGGTTAGTGACAATTTAATCTCTACCGCGTGGACTGTATTGCTTCCAATCATACATTTTTGTCATTTTGCAGTCACGCATAATACACTGGCTGTCACGCACCTCGAATGCAACCAATGGCACTTGATAGCCTAAATATCTAATAATTTGGCCATGTTTACCATTCGGATTTTGGTTAGTAGAAAATGTATTTACAATCATATGGTCATAATCGTAGTCGTGATTTCGATAACTCGAAAATAAAACGCTCTTCGTGTAAGATTTGGCAGTACACGAAATCGATGTATGTATATTATCCACCAATATTTTAAACTAAATGCATGATTAAATACAAATGGGAAGCAACCTTCATGCTATGGTGGTACGTATAGTAGATTTACTGATTTACACATACAAGTTGGCTATAACATATTCTTCGGGTTGAGTACTCCCTTTTCACCGCAAGTGAAGGAAAGAATCGGAATCCATTTACTTCGCTGAACACAAACCATGACCTCGTTGAACTCAGCAAAGAATTGCATATTCGGAACAATGTAACGTTCGATTTTGAACTCCGCAAGGGACAAAGAAAGCCGCGATCACTAGCCCTGATAACACTCACTAATCGGACAATACGCTCGTCGCGGCGATGTCAGCCAAAGTTCATCGCTACCACCAAGGGATTCAATATCTCCAAGTGTCATCCGACACGATCACGTAATTTATACGACACCACCGCGTTTACAAAAGGCTTTGAAGAGAATACCCCGCGCCTCCATATGATTCTATGGTACCACGGATGGAACTGAAGTCACTCATATTATATAACACTTTCGATTTAAGCGAAAAGTTGTTGGGACTGTACCTAACTTGAAACCCTTGTAGGGAACCTAGAGTCCTGAAGGATATTTTGTTCCCTATGCGCGCGCGTTTCTATGCCAACGTCAGCGCAGGCTGGACCAATTTTCGTGGCATACAAAGGCATTTTGCTATCACTCAGAGATGCATTATCAGGGTGTAGGTACTAAAAAAAGAAGCAGGTTAGAGTGCACGAAAATTGCACAAACGTTTTAGATATGATGTACAATTATGAGATTGTTGAGTGTGATGTATTGGGAAGTAAGTCATGCGCAAATACAATTTTATAGGGTCATCAGCTGGAGAAAACTATATAATAATATGAGAAAAATCTGTACAGTTTTCTCTGATCGTAATGACGACCGATTAAAATGAAAAGCTGTTCTACTCGCTCGTTAAATTTTCTCCAGTAACGACTTGATCTCTTGAAGCAAATTAAGTAATATTTCGTTGATTTTGTATTAAAAACCTGCGGTAAACATGATGTTCATTACTGCGACAACCATCCGCCAAATCTAGCTCGGAACGTTAGGTAAATTCAATTTTCTCGAAAAACACCGACGTGAACAAAACCAATAACAACGCGTATAGGCAAATCGGTAAACACATGCAAAGGGTCGAAAAGATATCAACTTTGTCCCTACTTCGGAAAACGGACACATACAAAGCGTCCAACAATCTAGCGGTCGAATTTGAAACTCTCGACGCTCTACAGCGTCGATCAATAAGGTTACCGACGCTTTTAAGCCGTTCTCATTGGCTAACGCATCGATGACGCACACGAGGGAGCTGAAAGTAAACATGGATATGACGGGACTCTGACGGGGGATGTTGCCTTAAGACCACGATGTCAGGTCAAGTGCGCGTGGTGTTCTGTTTTGACCTCGTTTCCAAAATAACGAATTAAGTGTCGTGATTTAGGAAATGTGCCGTCAGTGAACGCTAAGCTAGCCGTCGCAAGTAGACTAGTTCGAAGGGCGTCGCTAGCTGCACGCTCGAGATAATACGTAGCAATAAGTTGAAGACATCACTGTGGAGAATGGAGGTCAAGAATCTTGAAAGCTTAGACGGCATATTATAATTGATATCTGCGAAGTGATGACAAAATTTAGGCCATTCTTAAATTCGTTTAGCAATACTTGAAAAAGTCAATGAAAAAGTCGGTAAGAAAGTATCGACTTGTGAATTTCGCACTCCTTAGTTGGTAGACAGCTTGTCATACATCGATGTACTGCGGACGACCTTGGTTGATAGCATGAGAGTGAGAGTACTACTGATTAGATAAGGCCTACGAACGAAAGTTCAATAATGTACGTGTGACTCTTCGTGCGGATTTCTAGAAGACTGGTGACTAGTTTCTTACGAAATTGATGAATTAAGTTTCATCTGAATGGGAGTCTAGCGAGTGCTGAGGCAGAGTTAAGATGGCAGTGAACGGCGAGGTATTGGATCTGGACATGCAGCAGTGTCCACAGATCGAGGAAATGGACTGTGATATCGACAACGAAGAAGCTAGTGTCATCGAACAAATCTACATTATTCCGAACACAAACTGGGTAGAACTGGAAACGGAGACTGAGGTTATAGTGAAAAGGAAGAGCAGAAAGTCGTTGAGAAATAAGAAAACCGGAAAAGGAAGAGATAAGGATGTGGTCAAGAAAATTATTAATCGGAGCATCAAATGGTAAGTGTGTTTATGCTGTACATGAGGGGATTTACAATGCCCAGTTACCTCAAACTCCTCCGGCTAGTAGCGATGCAACACCAGCCAGGCAGATTCTTCTGTTTTCTGTAGTTAACCTGTCACAGCACCTTAACCTGGCATCGTAATACCAGCCCTAAAAGCGGTATCTCTCTTTTAGATGGGAATATTCATTGAAAAATACGTTACTCACAGCTAGCACAAAAAATAAGCACCAGTTTGAACACTCGGTTTGAAAATAGTTCCTATTTTGGTAGCCAATCGTAGCTCTGATATAGGTTGTAGTTTTTCATTATGAAAGCAGAGTGCAGTAGTGTCGCTGTGGGAAAACTGCGCCAGTGCTGCTCTGAATAGCTATCCTCTGGAGCGGTGGAGAAACGGTGAAATAATAAAATCAACCCTCACATTACCACCACTTCTGAGTTCAAAGAATAATGAAATGATGACACTAGATGTTAGGCAAAGAGACTTAAGATAATGGCCCGTTATCTAAGTCGTGTTGCTAGTGGAAGATTGCAAATAATCGACCTCGTCGTAGCCGTGTCGATGTAATTAATTTTCAAAGAAAATTGCACGTTCTTCCCAATTCCAAGACTTCCGTGAGAATATTTGCCCAGCCCGTTTACGATTTTGGTAAAAAAGCGAACACATCGTGTTCGTCACACGGCATATCAGAGATTTTGTCTCCTACGTAATTCCTCACACATGATAAGAACTAATGAATACTCACATGTCCTCTGAGTGCCTTTGGAACAACGGACTAACGATCTAACCTTCAGAGCACATTGTAATGTCCCTGAATAATTTCAAACCTTGGCCCGACCTTCGCTGTAAGGTACGTAATATAGGAGGCTGGAGTTCATTTAACTGTGTCATTATCATAAGGATTCCGTTCAGGATATCCTCTTCAATCACAGACACAGACACACAAAGTGTGCAAATCTACAATTAAATGCAATAAATGCGTGTGTCTAATATGTAATACATATCGCACCGGATTGTTATTTGATAGAATAATTGTTTTTTTAATGCACGGATCGTGCTGCTGAAGACTTCAAGTAATTGCATCTTTAGTTCAACAAAAATTACGTGTTCTTGCAATTTTCCCATGCGCCTGGGATATACCTACATACCTACATACCTACATGAAGAAGTGCATCCATATTACCATAGGTTCTATAGATTAAAGGTTTATGCCGTTTAGAACCTTTATTCTATGGTATTTCTTTGCTATTTCCTATTGCAATTCACTTGAGCACTTCCAATATAACACGAGTCAAATCCAATGTGTGATTGAAGATTGCGATTATTGGTGTTTAACGACGCACTGCATTGACAACTGGCCCTGTGGCACTTGTCTATTGGCATTTGTGAATGAAAGAGTGAACAAGAGGAGGGTGATGCACCTACCAGGGAAGATGGGAAACCCGTTAGTGGCACGTAGTCTATTCTCCTGTCGAAAAGCAACAAGAAAACCACCGCTTAGCGTCCTTTCTGTACGATGGTACATACACCTTGAACAGCATGATTCCTCCACTAACCTGTGCTGTCGAGAGGTTGATATCAATGGGAGAAAGTTGCTGTGCTAGATTCAAATCCTCCAACCTCTTTCCCTAAGAAAACTTAGTGCTTTAGATAAATGGTAATCCATTCAACCTCTAGCCCAGAGCATGATCTCACGAGAGCCGGTGTATCCAACACATGCTAGACCTCTCGGTTGTGTGTAATTAAACCTGAAGTGTCGTTGTCGGTTTATGCCGGAAAAGGGCACTAAAGGCTTGTTACGATAAGTTCTACCAGTTAAACCCCCAAAATGGCCGACTCATGAGTCCATGGCCCACCCTCCCCATGTTATTTCTACATCAGCGCTCGTATCGGAAAGGTTGTTCTTTAAAAAAATCAAGTGTACCCTAGAACGGCCTGACTGACGTTCTTAAGCGCCGAGACCACTTTAAATGCTCAGAAAGCGGATTCAAAAGCAAAGAATGTAAGACGAAAACATCTACGGTAGATGCTCGATTTTTTAATAATGATCCGGTTTTTCTCATCGCAATCCCTGATCTCAATAGCAGCTTAAACAGATTAATTTTCCAATAAACGCGAAATGTGCACATACTTTACAACTAGAAAATACCAATACTCTGGAGAGCTGAATCAAGCATTCAATCAAATGACATTGTTGCCTCCACTTATGAAGCGCGCCTCCATAATATTAAGCGTCCTTTTCTTATCATGCTTTGCCACATCGTTGTCAGCTCCTTTAGTCACCATACAAAGTACAGACACCGAGGCAATACAAAATAAGTTGGCTTTAAATTACGGAGACCTTGGTAGCAAAATTATACACATCTTCTCTCAGTTAAGGTAACTGAACTAGAGAGGTTATGTGCCAGAAATAAAAATATTATATTTCTGTCGTATTTTTTGTTTTAAGTCGACTTGGAAAAGTAGCATCTATGAGAAAGCCTATTTAGAGGGCAACCGAAGGTGAGATAAAAGTTCATTGCAAGAAAGGTTACATTGCAGAGCGCTCCTATGATAGGTTGACTGGTATAATGGCAAAGGTCATACCTGTACGCTAGCTAATAGAAGCTGTACGACAAAGGTAGAACTACAACCGTCCCATCACGTTCACGTCTGATCTCCTAATGAAGTCTCGTTAATTAGCAGACAGCCCAAGGGGACCAAAGGCGATATCGGCACAATGTCACACACGATAATTGTAGTCGATGCAGGCATCACCGTTATTGTTTCATTATTTGAATTTGCATAATGGATGGAGCAGCGAGTGAAAATAGTGTGCGAGCAATCGGCGACATTATTGTTCAGCCAAGTCACATGGAATCAGGATATCAAGTCAGCGCAAAGTCCGATGTATGGTTTTCAGTTGTATATATATATATATCGGCGCAGGGCGTTTTTTCTTTGGCCATAAAAATTGCAATAGGTTCGTTTATTATTTGGTGTTTAACGACGCACTCGACTCTTCACCTTGGCGCACTGGTCATTTAGCATCAGTGAATGATAGGGTAATAATGAGGGCGATGATAAACCTAACAGAACTCGGTTCCGGTACGTAGTCTACTCCTGTCAAACAGCACCAAGGGGAGCACCGCTTAACGTCCCTTTCAAAGGACGGCACCACTAGAACAACTTGGGATTGTTCCACTCATCCGTGCTGTTAAGAGGTTGATTGCAAGGGGTGTGACGCTGCTGTATTAGCTTCAAACCTTCGAGCCTCTCTACCAGACAGAACTGGGTCTTGGAATGAATGGTCATCCATCCTACCTATGACCCAGCGCCATGTAGCTTAACTTTGGTGATCTCACGATAACCGTTGTATCCAACAAACTAAACCGTTCGGTTCACATTGCAGTACACAACAATTTAAGTAAATAGTTACTTCGATCCACCGTACGACTCACAAGTGGGTGTGTAGCTAATGCAATTGATTGGAGAACTAAATGTATTTCTAGAGCTGATCAACATTGAATGCTGCATTGCTTTTCTTGTATGGCAATTAGTACAAGTGGTCTGTTTTGCCCAAACCTAAAAAAAAATCGATTCATTTGATACATATTTTGATTTTACATGCATAGGCTGGGCAATCCGGAGGGTTAATATATAAGGTTACAAAATCGAACGGTTTGGCATAATGGATACACCGGTTTTCATGAGACCACTGCAGTTAAGCGATAGTGCGCTAGCTCAAAAGTTGGATGGGTGACCATTGATCCGAAGACCCAGTTCTGTTCGGTAGAGAGGTTCAAGGGTTTGAAGCTAATACAGCAGCTTCATTCCGCTTAATATCAATCTCTTGACAGCACGGATTAGTGGAGGAAGCCTGCTGTTCGAGTCATGCCATGTCCTTTAGAAGGAACGTTATGCGTTGGTCACTTTGGTGCTTTTTGGCAAGATGAGGCTACTGAACAGTTTGACATGCTGGATACACCGATTCTCGTGAGGTCACCGAAGCTAAGCAACATTGTGCTAGGTCAGAGGTAGGATGGGTGACCATTCATCCAAAGACCCAGCGTTGGTGAGAGCGGTTGGAGGGTTTGAATCTAATACAGCAGCTTCACTCTCCTTAATTTCTGCGACAGCACGGATTAGTGGAGGAATCACACGGTTCGATGGTCATGTCCTTCGGAAGGGACGTTAAACAGTGGTCCTCTTGGTGCTTTTCGTCAGGAGTAGGCTACGTATCGGCACCCTCTTTTCTGTTTGGTCCAATGCCACAGGGCAAAGAGTTTAGTGCGTCGTTAAACACCACATAATCAAAGGTTTATTAGTCGACTTGGCCCCGAATCGGTTTTGGTTTTGAGATCGTTTTCAGTGTTCCGTTTCGGTTTTGGGATGACTAGACGTCACAACTGTCGAAATATCCTGTTCTGAAACTATCACAGAAGGAAATTCATAGAAAAAGCACGAGAAACTCACATCATTAAAATTAAAATAATTATGAGTGCTTTATGAATTCTATGTGTTCTGTTCTCTGTATGGCACCTATTCTACTGTATTTCTTTCCCACTCTTTCGCGTTATAAAATGCATTCTCGTCGTCAAATTGTCAACCCAATTGCACCGTGCATACAGTCGTAGAGACTATAGATTCACTCGGCCCGATGAAATTGTAGGACTTCGCAATGAAATCATCCACTAACACGCGATGGAATGAGACAAAGAAATGCAATTAATAATCATTGCAGTTTATTGATCGGCATCTTCTGCATAATGCACTAACGCCATCGCCAACATGTCATTGCCGTTTGCCCGATTCTCCGGTCATGAAGACGAAAGCACCACGTTCATCGATCTAAAAGCGCATATATAGAGCTGCACATGCATGCATTCATCAATGCAGCGTGTTCAACATTGAACGCACCCCTCTACCGAAACGACGCGGCATTGAGCAAGTGGCATACAAAAAAAAACGCAACGTACTTTACAGCAGGTATACCCATTGACTATTCATAACCCGGGATGGTCTCCATTATAACGTTTGGTTTGAGACTAGATTCTTTTACTATTTTGGCCGTTAGAAAGTTAGTCGCGATGAAGCGAGACCTAGTAGTGGAGTCTTACGACAAGCACACGTTTCTTGTCGACTGGATGATCATTGAGCAATTCTTGCGGACTCCGTTACCTTACCTCGTCTTCGGCTGAGGTAGGGCCATATTGCCGCCGCCATCGCCGCCTAGCTGTAAGCCTTGAACCTTTAGGAGCCAGGTGGTCGACATTTCACGTGCCAAATCTCAGAGCCAGGCTCGAGCCAGGCTTAGCTCGATGTTAGCCTGGTCGGTCGGCATGGATCCTCGGCTGGGTCACTCAATGCATTCGGCGAGCTCACCTGGGGGATTCTGGCGCCTTCGGCCGAGGGAGAAACAGGAAATTGAGATTCACCACAACCGGCACGTAGACGTGTGCAGTGACTGCGGATTCAAACCGCCCCCGTCACCCGCGCGGCTAATGCAAATAAATGGATCCAGCCGTCAAATCCATGTGTGGCGGCGATATGCTGCAACTAAGCGGTATGATCTTGAACACAATCGCCCTAACGTATACGATCATATTCGATCTCGAGTATAGCAGAGAAATTGCAATCAAGTTCGCTCTCTCCCCTCTGTACTGTGACCGAAGTCGGCGTCGGAAATTAGCCTAACGTCGTTATTGACTACGCTCGTCGGCTCGACGACGAACCCTGTGGGATAAACCTGACTCATCGCCGACGACGCCGACTATAACACGCGTGTTCTCAACATCCCCGGCACGAGCATCCTTCCCCTTACCAATGGACCAATCGCAAACGAGATACCAACCATTTTCATCACCAATCGATGTAGAAGACGGAATCAATATTAGACCACCCCTCCGCCACGGTTGCTTCGAAGCGCGTAGCTGGAACAAGCATTCTCTTATCGCAGGCGACGCAACGTGAGCATGGACCGAGTGCGACGAGACTGATGTATTACTTAGTGCCTGGCTGGTTGGTGGCCGAACGAACGCCTTGCGTCGACGGCCGGGGCTCTTGGCTATCAGTAGCTCCCTCTCGAACACGCGTCCAATGCAAACCGGCACCGGAGTTCACACCTGCCAGAGACGGGCGACGTCGGCGAGGTTGCGTAACAGCTGCGCTTGTCATATTATTCTCCCGCGGCTCGGCTCGCTGCTTCCCTCCGTCGTGATCGGAGATCGGGGGGCTACGATCAGTTACACCTTGACATTTGGCTTCGCGATATCGAAACGCGGAGCGTGGGCTTGAGTTTGAAGTGAACGACGACGGTCGTCTCATTCCAAAAATATCGCACGGCAAAAATAAAGCCAGCTCGCATGAACCGAAATGTGAACGCGCGGGGTCGGACTGGGATCTACCTGTGAGACACATTTTTGGTCTAAATAGGGAAAAAAGCCGAAGGTCGTATTTATGAGAAACATTCTTTGGTTCCAAGAATATCTTCGAAAAGCAATCGGTCGGTCTATTCAGGATGCCCTTGGAAAGATGCTCACAAGTTACCCTTGAGATTTGCACTGTGCATATGTGTGTGAGTGTGTGTTGGTGTGTTGTATGTGAGAGAGTTCCTTTCGAAATGGACCAACCAGCAAGGCGTTTCGCCAACCGACCGCCATATCGGCGTACGCTGACGTCACGCGGTGCTCAGAGTGAGCGAGAAAGGGACTGAGTAGCGGGGAACGAACGGCGACGGCTGTTGGCGAACGCGGCGAGGGGAGGATATACACAGTCGAGGTGCGGCCATCGCCGGTGACACACGCAGCAATCGACCTGGCGGCTCGGCTCGACCGGCTACGATCTGCGTAGCGAGCGTTCTCCAGTCAGTCCGCTCTCTTCGCGCCAGCCTTGCGAAAAACCTACCGTCGTAACGACAGCGGTGTGCGTACATCTTGGAGTTGGACGGGACACGCCGTCGACGAGAGAGTAGAGAGCGATGCCTCAGTGCGCGGTCGCAACGTGCCGTAACTCTCACCGCAAGACCAAAGGGCGTCGCGTGAGGTACCATCGTTTCCCCGCGGAGGACGACGTCAGGATACGCTGGGTGTCGGTTTGTGGGCGAGGGGGGTCGACGGCCAGCTTCAATCCGTCCACCGCCCGCGTGTGCTCGTTACACTTCTCCCCGAATAGCTACGAGCGTGATGTTGAGCACGAGTTGTTGGGTCTCACCCCTCGTAGTCGGCTGAAGAAGGGCGCCGTGCCTGACCGCGGCGTCCCGATCTCTCTGCCCTCTCTGATCAATAAACGCAGGCCACCGCCGCGACAACGACAGCAACAAGTGACCAAGGGTGGCAAACGGAAGAACAATCCGCGACGTCAACCGTATCAGGATTACGAGGACGAAGAGGATTATCCAGTAGAAGATCCTAATGGTTTTGATATCCTTTTGGCGGTTGGATTGAAGCCGAGAAAGAATCTTCACAGGGATGAGTAAGTCGAAACTTTTATAACGGTTATTGTTTAAAACGTTATTCTTTCCAGGTATACTTGTCGGAAATAATATATATCGGCGTCCGGGGGCGATCGATTTGGAGAAGAGCTCGCCATCCATCACTATACCCATGCAATTTTCATCGCCAGATGTGGAGGCGCCCGATTCCACAAACCCCCTCGCGATCTCTCGCCCCGGGTTTCCGAACTCCATTTCACGTGCGTTCACGGACGGTGGAGGCGCCGCCCGGGTTTCCATAATGCATCTTCGCGAAAGATAGGGCGCACACACACACACTTTCACCACACGGAGGTCATTAATCGCGAAAAGTGCTCTCGGTTCGAGCAAACAAAGCCCAGCTCTCGGTTGCGGCTGAGGCCGGAGGGTTCCAACCGGCCTGGATAATACGAGAGGGGTTGCCTAGAGACACAAACAAAGTTCGTGCAGTGTCTGGTCGCATCGCCTCGCCTCGCACAAGCTGATCGCTGACTGGAGTTACCAGACCAGCTGGATGCAATCTGGCACGGTCTCACGCGGGAAGATAAGCTGCCGTCTCCGATCTCCAGCTTCGCTTCCATTCCATTCGGTCAGCCTTCAGACGGGTCCTCGTCGGGCCCACGCACTTTACGCCGAGTGTTGGCACGTTTTTTTGTTAGTTTGGATCAATAGCACAATGGTGCGATTAAAACTAGTTCGCTAGCGATAAGGTGTGGGAGGGTTGGTGTAACTGGCGCGCGGTGTGTTCGCCTAATTAATCATTTTTTTGCTAATTGGTTCTCCAACTTGCGCGAGTGCTGCGTGACGCATGGTGCTAATCCTTGCTGCCTCGCATGCGTGGCTGGTGTGCGTTTGGCTGCGCAAAGGTTTATCTGCACTGTATAAAGACGGGTGGATAGCTTCCCCCGGGCTTGCGATGACGCGTATCTAATGATGACGCGCTCGTGCTTCCCGGAAAGTTGAGATTTGTAACAATGTATACAGATAAGAAGGGACGTGGCAGGAAGATATGAGTGAGCATGGATAGGTAACTAAATAATATAGGGAACATCTCAACGTTTTCTCTCATAAAATTACCGCCCAATGTTTATACGAAAACTATAATGCCTCGTGTTTCTTAGAGCGTCATAAAAAGCTAATTGCTGACCAAACATGAACCTCTTACCTACTACGACTAGCGATAATTAGTTACCATCCGCAGGTGTTAAACCTATTATTACAAAATTACAAACATTCATTGAAATAGCACGAATAAAGCAACTAATTTGGAAAGCTTCATTGCCGAGTAAACGTCCTCCAGACCAAACTGTGCCGAAACGTCGTGGCCACCAAGTGACCGGTCGCGCGCGTCTTTCCGTTTGAACGATATCTTGTGGGTAAGTCGCCGAAAAACGTGCTGTTTCAGTTTATGGCACATATGCCATCATGACCTGCCAGTGCGGCGCGATGCTCGGCGAGCAGTTCCGTGCAGATGTTGACCCGATTCTTTCCATGGCCCATGTTACGTTCATAAATTAAGGTGCGACAGCGTACCTATAGGTCCAATCAATCCCATCTTGTCAGTCTCACCTCAAGCAGAAAATAATTAGATTGGAGAGCGAGCGCAAATTAAACCCAAGCGAAAACGTGCTCGGCAAAATAATATTGCCATCGGCTTAACAATGGACGATTAAAATATGTTATCAGTAAGACGGAGCTACCAACATACCGACTTGAACCTGGCTAAACGGAAGCCGTAGTACGAGGTAGTACCTACCTGTTTATTTCTCTTTGTTTTCTTTTTGCTTGAGTATGGCGGCGTCTAACAATAAAATTGCAAGGGGTCAAAATGATTGCACACTTCAATGGCCGCATTTTTTTGTAATATCAACACAATACAGAAGGCGACTGGTACGTTGCACCAGGACTGTATTAGACGATATCAGGCCTCCGCCTATGTGTCATTCAACATGCTATCATTCTATCATTCGGCGTAGCATTGAGCACCGCCAAACACAACATTCACTCACGTATGACACGGGAAAGAAATCACGTTAATTAAGCTCGTATCAACATACCCAACGTTAAACAAGGAGCTTGGTCATGCCTATATGTTTATCTAATTCTATCCTTTAAATACTCTTGGAAAATGATAAGCACTGATTTGTGTTTGATCTAGATTCCATGGCATTTATTTAAAACCAACATCGCACTCGAACTTGTGGCGAGATCTGTTGAAAGTAACTAAATAATTTAATTGATTGGTTTCGGTGCCGCGGCTCTGGTTTTGAAAGACCTTGGTTCGGTTCCCGGTGAGAATAATGAAACCAGCATGCGGCTAATGTGTCTGTTGTACTAATTAATTGCGCAACAATTGTGCGCTAACTTTCAGTGTGAGTGCCAAAACAGCAGAACTGCAATCTGCACTGCTAATGATACGATTGAAGGCTGTAGCACTGGCAATGATATCATTTCAAATACGATTTGTCGTAGATGTAGTTGTCGGAAGTGGAAGTGTAGGCGCTGAATTAGCAATTAATCGAAGTGAAAATATCATTTAATCTTCGTTTCAATTATAAAAGCATGTAAATTCCACAGCCTGCAAGATATTACAATATTAAATCGCAATGAAATCCAGAGATATTGATTAATTGGTATAATTCAACGGGAGACGGCTTCAATTAAAATGTTAAGAGTGCGATTTTTACCGCCACAACTTACTCTAGGTAATTACAACTTACACTTACACTTTCGGCAGTCTTTACGTGTTTTCATTAGCTGGGTGGGGATGGACAATCGAGGATAGGAGGTGTGATGACTGCGCATGGGCATATGGCATGGGAACTCGCGAGTAGCTGCAGTGCACTGCGGGAGATTTGAACTCAATCGGCTCTGAACGACGCACGTTTTCACACACGCTTGACAACTTGTGTAGACTCACCGCTGTACTATGCGAAAGCTATTGTTCGAAACGTGTGGCCATAACAATGTGACAGAAACAGAAACGTGGTTGCTGCTATACAACAAAGGTGCATAGTGCAGTACTACGCATGTGGGCAAGTAGGTATCTACACTTTCTCTGAGAGGTCAACGTAATAATGTCATCACGAAATAAGGCTTATCTGTATTAGTAATTACAATGGTTCTTATTTGGATAAGGACAATGGTTAGTGCGGGTGCGAAAAATCTGATGGAGAGAAAGAGAAGTTTTTAAAGACATTGCGTGCGACAAAACCATAAATAAGTGTCCCAATACAGAAATGCTAACATATGCTATTAGCTGTAAGGATGAAAAATTAAAAACCTAATGTAGATTGCGAATGCCAGCCCTTGATTTCTTAAAATTCCCATGTTGTGATGAAAGGCGAGGGTAGCGGGATGACAGCGTTTGCATGCGCTCTGGAGAAAAGTTAAAATTCCTGCATATGCGTGTAAGAGTATTATGAAAACCATCGGTAAACCAGAAAGGATTTTCTATATCGGGTGTCGAGCTCCATGTCTCCAGAATATCACCGCCATAACTCATACTGATAGGATACGCTTCAATTATTTCATTTCCATATTTTATTCTTACACTTTTATGCCTACTTACAAAAACAAACTACACCATGTAAAACCGTGGTAAACCATCTGAAATAATCCAATACTAACAAGTGGTAACCATATTAAATGCTATTGCTAACCATACACCATATTGGGGCCACAATATTATACATAAATAAATTGGAGGTTCAAGGAAAGCTTCCATTGGTAGTTTGATTATTTGGGTCATGAAGTCGGAAGAACGGCGCCCGATATAGGCACCGAGGTCCTTGACGTACAGTAGACGCCGGCGTCGCGACGCTCTCATCAGCGTCGTCTGGATTTAGATCAGCAGACATGTCCGTTACGTCGCTGTGGCAACATGGTTGACTCTACACGACGCTCTCTAGAGGCTCACAGCATCAAATCATGAAATCGCATGCCAGATTCAGTCGGGATCAAGCATGTTATGCACGCAAACGTGGGGAATAAATTTATAAACTTGCTTTTAATTGTTGGTGATCTGTTTAGTACCTATCGGTCGGTTGTTTATTATCATATTTTACCACTCACGAGTCACGAATGTTTCAAATATTATCTTTGACGAAAAATAACGCGCAGTTTGTTTCGTTTGAGAGAAGCTAGTGCAGAAATTAAAAGCCGATCGAAAAGTCCCCAGGAAACCGAAATCTGATAAGAGTGCGCTTAAGCTGTAGGCTGAAACTTTCACGCTTTTATAATAAGCGCTTACAAATAATTATCGCCCTATTAGAAAAATATTTACATTCTTCGGTATTATCTGAGCATAGTAAACCAAAACATATTCTAGGTCTAAAATCGCGTAGGTGTGCTATTGTTTAGTCCACCAACACTAATGTACCGTTCTGTGTAGTTTAACACTTTGACAAGCATTGTTACGGTTAAGTTCGACTCGACCTGACAAGTTCGGGTCCAATCGGTAGTCCTCGACAAGAAACTGTGCACAGCCAAGCACGTTATGGTCTCCAAGATGAGAGGCGTTCTTCAGGAGAAGGGGAAACACCAAAAAGTAGGGAGGGTCATGAACCAGCCACTTTCCCTGCGCGTCTACCAAAGTCGGTTTCTTTTGAAATTATTTTCACTAATCGTAAGAACGTCGGGTCATCCACCTTCACGTCGACGTGACCCGACCCGACGACGAAAGTGCGGCGATGACAGCGTCGACGACGGCGACCCAGCACTTACAGGCCACAGGCCAATGAACCCCCCGTGCCGACTTTGCTCTGCACAGAGAAGGGTCAGTGCTCTCTTCGACCCACTTATTATAAAACTGAAACTATAGCACACGAGAGAGAGGTGAATACCCATGAGCAATGATACACTATTACACATCAGACTGCTGATAACACTGGCATATTGTAATCTGCTGATAGTAGCGTTTTATCGCCACACCACTTCGCACACATGGTTATTATTGTCCTGTTTCGTGTTTCACCATTTCCTCCAAGCGTTGCTTTTGTTAAAACTATAACTGAATATTATTTTGAAAACGAATGTTCGCGCCAAAATGTTCCGGTTGTGAGTGTGTGTGTGTGTGTGTGTGTGTGTGTGTGTGTGTGTGTGTGTGTGTGTGTGTGTGTGTGTGTGTGTGTG
>QKMV01001196.1:0-17160 GCA_003287335.1 Lednia tumana
ATATATATATAAGCACGTGGTCTCGTAGTAGTTTTGAGGCACCGACTGTTGACCGGCCACCGGCCAAACAATGAATATACAAGTAGTGAAAAAAACACACAGGTACACACATTTTAGTATTGAATAGAAAACGTTGATGACTTTTCATTTCCCTTGATATGCAGCTGGCTTCTAGTTATAGCATTGTCAAAATCATTCTAAGAAACCGCCCCAATTAAGACTGACCCAAACACCTCAATAGAAATTCATCGGGAGAAATATTGACATGGTTTGAATAACATGCTTCCCTTATTTCAGCTAGTCTACCTTGAATTGAGAAGGTAAATCACTCGTTACATGAAATGGTTATTGAAAGATTTATTGGTTTATTTATTAAAATTGATTTTTGAATATCACTGCATAGAGCAAAATTTTGCCGTTAATTGCATTACGCTGCTAACTGACTCAAGCTTGTATTGATAACTCTGCGTTTTTTAACCCTCAATGACCCCAAAACATTTATAAAACAAACACATTCAAAGAGGGATGCAAATTAAAAAAATCTTTTTAGAGGTCATGTTTTAGCAGTAATTAATTCCCCGTGGAAGAGCAGTCTGTATGTTGGACTCTCGAAAAAATTTCGTCCTGTCTAGACATATCCTGCACAATACCAGAAACGTATATTATGCGTTCACACATAATTATCAAACGGCTACGTGCGTGCAATCTGTGCGCGTGGACACAAGCATGTTGCACGCATGTGAGCGATATAGGTATACATGCTACATACGCACACTTTATGCGTTCGATAACGTTATAACGCATTCCTGTCAACAACAACATAATATAGCAAACACCATCACTAAAGCGGCTGGCACAGACTGTGAAAAACAATCCACAATCCGTAAGAATTTACACACGCTTAAAGCTCGTGGCTTTCGCGCGCTACTTTCAAAGAAGATCGCTCGGTTACCCGATTTGCAAATTTAGTATATATGTTAATAGTATAGAGTGTTCCAATCTAAAAACTGTCCCGTTTCAAAAATCATTACGTTAACATCTAAGTAACGTATTTCAAATATAGACTGCATATTATGTGTCAGCTATGATGAGGCGCGGATTAATTGAAATATGGTTTTCTCTCGTGAATATTTGTTGAGAATTGTTTATTTGTTTTGTGTGAAACGCGAATTGTGACCCCTTGTTGGGAGGAGCTTCGAACCAGCGTCCCTTCACAAACATGGCCGCCTGTTTTAATGATTATCATCAGCCAATGACGATGACGATCAATGACTGTTATATTCCACCCTTATGAGTATTTTTCCACCGTGAAAATGAGCCCCTATGTTCCGCTATTGGAGGACGTCGTATGTCCATATTTTATACTGAAGCTTTCATATCGTCTAGGTTTTTATTTTGTTATTAAGTAATTTAAATGAGATAATTGTTCGAAATTGAATAGACACTACACCATAATTCAAAATTAGTCCACTCGTACGGGCATCTAACATTTCCCAAAGACAACTGTTGCATTTTGACAATCATGCGCAATTGATAAGATGTCAGCTGACACTAGTAATATGTCGTTAAAAATATTAATTTATCCATTTTGATTTTAATTCTTTCGAATCAGTATCCAACTACATGGAAACGACGTATGTTGTTTATATCGTTACCGATACACTAATTAGAACTTTCATGTGCGTCTGATTATGCAAAAGTAATAATTGCATTAGCGGAATCTGTCCAACTTAAACTCGTATCTTCTCCGTAATGTTATCAAATTCACGTCCATTCATAAGATGGAGCTAACATAGTGGCATTGTCAATCAACATTGAATACGGGTAAAGTTTGCTAAGAGAGAACGCCAAGAGAAGAGAGCTAATAATCGGCCAATCCTTCAAATTCAGGATCAGGTTTCATGCAACACTCCTAAGTTTTAGTGCACAACTTACGAAGGTTCGTCGATTCAATTTTCTATTTCAGTTCTTTAATTCATTCAATCAACCAATGAATCAATGAATTTTTTAATTCATTTCAATTTTTTATGCAGTCCAAAAAATATCTCTTGTCTAACGAAAAGAATCGAAGCTGATATATTCTTCACCTTGTCGGCAAAAATAGAATTCATTGTGACGTTTCATAATTAGACCCTATTTTTATTTCTCTCCTCGTAAGAAATGAGCCCGTTGACTTATTTTCTTGACAGTGACTATACTTCGCATACATTACAGGATCCGCGCTGCTTGGTGTGACTCGTAGAGCCATCTAGTAGCTCAACATTGAACACTTTCTAAGACTCGAATGAAAACCTACCGCGTCGTAAGGTTTCGTACAATAAATATCCTCTAAATAATTAGTTATCTATTGTAGAAACCCGTTAAATGTTGATCAGGCCACATCAGAGATATGGGAATTAGCGATTTTAATTCATTGCCCAATCTGGTATTTTTTTAATTTGACGCGCAGTTACAAAAATGTGAATGTAGAAATGTATTCGCTTCTTCACTCGCCGTACTTAGGTCACTAACTTATGCTCGAACTTCGAGGTAGGTTATGTATCGTACATTCTTGGGAGACTGTACGCCTTGTAACTCAGTGGTAGAATCTATTCGATTTCGCGTTAGAGAAAAAGCTGTTTATTTTTGCGTTGAGGTAGGATTAGGAGGACGTTATTTGGCTTTTGCAACGTTTGGGATAGGTCAAAAATATGTGCATTGCAGTTGCACTCACAGACAACTACTATTTTAAGCCTGCAAATAAACCGGCGGGTTATTAACCTCAAAAAAATGTCTCCCTCTTTTTCTGTCTCCCACCTCCTTCGCGTACCCCTTCCCATGCTCTTTTTTTTGTCTTCACTCCATGCATCTATCGTCATCCTCCTCATCAATTGGATGCATTTCTTCTTGCTGCAGCTGGGCATCCTATCTAACTTGAGTTGCATGGCTTCGAAACACGTCCAGGAAAAAGCATTGTATTATTACACCTCATGGGTTCAAAGATGAAAGAGTGCAATATGTCATCGCTTTTAGTTTACCTCACGAATATGCAATTAATAATCTCAGACATTTTCTAAAGATCCGGTACTTACAAATTATTTTTTACCATATTCGATTGTAACAAAAGAAACTTTTAATTGTAGTTGATAACTATTCAACCTACGAAGCAGGCAAGTTCAATTAGTTATCAAAATTATTACAATGACATATGCAGGACATTAATGACTGCAAATGTCTTCCTTTATGGATAGATAGCTATTAAATTTGCATGATTGTGCTGCTCGCTATTGGCTCGCTATTGGCTCATCATTGCGGGTGTCATTTTATTTCAGGGTAATTAACTCTCATTTTCAGACAGTTTTTGAAGATTGGATTCAAAGTTTGACCACCTGAATCTCTTTTCTAGTCCAAACTGCATCAAATAGGTTATCTCGATTATTTGTAAAACACATTTTCTGTGTACTTCAGAAACTGTGGCTTGATAGTATTCTCAGTATCTTATCTTTGAACTATTTTTTACAAAAAGTTATTGATTTTGGAGCAAGCTTGGTGGTTGGGCTACAGTAAATAAACGTGAAAGGTCAAAAAATGAAAAACACCGATAATTTTCAGATAACAACCAACCAGTCACTTTTTATTTTAAAAATAAGAAGATGATAAAAATACTCATTCTTATTGGCTAATTTTTATCTCCTGAAATGCAATCGTTTAAAAGAAAGGCTTGGATTCGCCAGTCACGTTTAAAAAATGTGTAAAATTAACGGCCATTATGTAGTGAGGAGGAGCCGGCGCTAAATTTTTATCATAGCAGCCCATTATGAATTTGGTTGGAAATATGCTGTCTGCGCTGTATATTTACAACACACCCTCTTGAACGTAACGGAACGCATCTGATAATCCTACAGAACTTATTCACATTGGTGCCGTGGACATAAAATCTGAAGCTAATTTCCTGACGTTCTAGTTTAGTTCGGTTTGTTCTGGTCAGGTTAACATATTATCGGGAATTGTTAAAAACCAGGGAAAATGTAACGAACGAACGCAACACTCTGATGTACATTATTCTTGCCCTGTATCAAGTGGATTAATGCGCTAGGCTCCCAGTTAAGAGAAGAAATATAAGGTTTAATTTCTACAGCAAATTGCATCGTTAACTTTATCATGGAATACACTGACAAAAATTTGCATAACCATGTTTCAATTTTACGATTTATGCTTTAATTAAGTTTCCACTTTCCTCGTTGTAGGTATCATGGCTCGATCGTAAAAAAATCTCGTTGCTGTAATTCACGTCATGTAGATGAATTGGAATGACCTAGGAAGAACCAAAACAATATTTTATCTGTCTGTTGGGAAGAAAATAATTTTTTTAAACTGTAATACTTTGGTACACATACCTATAACATGAGTTAAGTCTGCCGATGTGCTCTACAGAAATACACTTGCCACGAAAGTCTTGGCTGTTTGCTGTAACACTTCTTATTATTTAAATTCACAATTATCGATGAGGCTGCAGCAAAATGTATTAATAGAATGCATTTTATACGTAAACAACTTTTCCTGGGTCAGACTTTTGCGTAGTGCAATCTGCAATAGATGTAGAGTAGCTCATTTGGACATAAAATCCTCGATAAATAGGTCAGAGAAAAGTGTGAGAAATGACGAAACAGGAAGATAGAAGAAGTCATGAAAAGCGAAAGAGAAAGAGAAAGAGCGTAATTTTGATCACAAGCCAAGATAGTGTAACATATGCGTGTATGCAGCGTGTTTGGACCGTTGCAATAACATGCTGTAGTACCTGGAGTCTGAACAGTTTCTAGTTGTTGGACTGCCTACCGGCCAGGCAAATGTTTTATTCTGCTGCATCGAGGGACCCCTTTTACGCTCCATTTGTGAGTTGAAAAATAATGAGAAAATTTCTGATATATTTCGATATGCATACAAAAAACAGCGACAAGGCAATTTAGAGTCCAGCATTTTTGCGTATTGCACCGAATTTTTGTCTCCGGGTTCGTGGATATTGCAAACAGAAGCATTTGCGTGACCATTCATCACCATTGTTTTCTATTATATCCGTGAAACTATAATTCAGTATCGAACAAAACGTTTTGCGAATGGACGATACTTTGTTGACATTGGGATTTGTGGCAGCCATGTTGGATGCATCTTCGGTTCGAATGCATTTGAGATAGTTTAGCCTTGCAGTTAGTTAAATGCAGTTTGCCAACCTAGTAGGAAAGTCTGCTTTGGCAAAATGTGAATGTTTAAAAAATGCAATATATTTTTAAAAGTCGTTTTCACGTTTATTATTCGACCAAATTTTGTTTTATACTTGAACGACATCGATAAAAATGTGAAAAGTACGTAGAAAATCGGCAACAGTTAATCACGTGTGGTTTTTTGGTTAATTAGTCGGCAATAAAATGTCAGAACGTTCGTCACTCGTGCTCGTTAGTAGGTATGGTCGTGTTAACAGTGCAGAGATCATTTCCTTGACATTGAATGCTGTGCTACGTCTGTTGACTTGTAATAACATCTTTGTGGTAGATACGAATGGGATTTTTTTGCACAATTGAAGATAAGGAAATCAATTACGTAAATCTGACCTACTTTTCATGTGGCTTAAATCGTGTTAATTAATCGACCGTTCAGGTATATTTTTGAAAAAGACTAAACAGATGTTCACGTTATTTTCTACTTTAAACGACACTTTTCTTTGATTTTCTTGGAATCTTTCCCTAACCAGAGTTGGCATTCGTGGATATTTTTCTTTGAAAATAAACATCTTGGTAAGACAAAGATAATCGGAAGCTGGGGAGCATGAGCACACTTCATAGTTTGGGGGGATATTTTGTCTTGCCACGACCTATGTACCTTCGGACGAGCCCAGTGAAACGTGTACATTTTCATCGAGAATAACTTTGAAAAAATCATTCAATATCTTGTGTTCCAACAAATGCTGAGAAATGTAAGTATTTCAATTCACACCACACACACCTATGTGTTGCAAAACATTAGTGTCTTGTCGCCAAACATATTTCATGCCTGCCAAGTAAGAAATCCGTATCATTCGAACAAACTTGGTAACTTACTGATAGATAAGGACTTTTTTCTGGTTAATAATATAAAACATATTTAATGCTCAGTTCTTTTGTAACATATAGATGATCTCATCTTCTAGCGAATAGGTATATGATACGATCATTGCTCGAAAATTTAGTAACTCCATATATTTTTAACGCTCCGGCCAATTTTGGCAACTTTTCCCTTTGCAGCCAATTGTGTGGGTGGAGCATGGCGTCTGTCACTGGTTATTCATACTCAATTCACAAATAAATCAGCTTTACATGCTGGAGGGACAAATAATTATATTTCTATTTAAAAAAACATCACTTCGTGTGATATAAGAGAATTCACATTAACAGCCATGCTAGGAATTTTGAATGCAACATATTTTCGTAACATACTCGTAGTCGTATCCATCCATGTTCCTGCACACATCAAGTTGGCCTGTACAAAGCGGTATTACACGGTGGCATCGCAGCCCGCTAGCAAGCCCACCACGCATGCAATATTTTAACACTGGAAACGATTATTTATAATTGTTCTATTTTAAGATTTGTAATGTTTGCACTTATCTGTGATCTTTTAGAAGAGGGTTTGTGGATAATACTTTTCCAATCCAATCATCCTACGCAGTACTTTCGAGGGAAAATACTACACACACAAATAATTGCCTCTCCGCTTTTTGCTAATTTATTACATTTCTGCATGATGTTTTAATTAAAACTATCGTCAGTAGCAGAAATATAGGAAATACCCATTTTCAGTAAGCTTAAATTATCCTTCATTAGACAGATTTTTTTACAAGCAAAAAAAATTGCCTGCTTTAATATTGCTGCAATATAGTGACTTATATATTTGAAGAAGCTTGTTAACAATCTGCTAGCTCCATTACACTTCTAGCAATAAAATCGTAATAGTTTAAAACAATAATATCATACGAAGTAAGTAGCTAACCTATACTCTAGTAAATCTAGTCTGTAATAATTGAGGTAGCTTGGGTTGAGACTAGGCTGTCGAGCTCGAGAGAGCAAGCAAGCAGCTCCGGACCTCGAATCTGAGCAGTAGTATGTTGAAACGTTCCTGCTTCGAGTCAGCGTCTGACGCATGGTCTCACTAGTAGTAGCGTCATCTCGCTACTAGGTCTGGGTCGACAAGGGAGCCAGGGCAAGAGCCAGCCAGCCAGCCAGCCAGTCAGCCAGCCAGCCAGCCCGCCAGGGTGCAACGAAAGACGAGCACCGAGCACCGAGCAAGCACATGGATAGAATCGAGAATATAGGACCTGTGCTGGCATCTACAAGAGGGGGAGGAAAGGAAAGGATGAAGGATTCAGATGGCAGGATCAAATGGAACCTGGCTGGCTAGATGCGGACCTAGAAAAGTTTTTGTTGGTGCCAGTATTGTTGCATGTTTTTATTGTTATGGCACCAGTGGTAATTAAATCGTCAAAGGTGTTATTTGTGCGAGCTCGATTTTCTATAGGTCGAGGAAAAATATGAAATTGTTGGAATTTAGTTTATATGGTTGAGAATTCTAACGTAGTTTTCGACGAGTTTGACCTTATTTTGTCCCACATTGACGTGGTCAAAGTTCGCGGGTAATAATCAATATTTTAAATAGTCTCGAAGAAATGAATGATTTTTTTAAAATAATTTAAAAAATAGACGCACATTTAAGAGCAAGACATAAGTATTAAAAAAGCGCTCATGCTTCTGCTTTCATCGCAGTGTAAAAAATCTTCGACGCTCTGGTCATCTTTCTCCCCTCATATTTTCCCCTCATCCCCACCAGTCTGAAAATAGGGGTTGTTCTAAAATAAAAATTGCAGCTAAGGTAGGGGTAAGGCGAGGGATTTTTCCCCTCTTCCTCTAAGGGATGCTAGGGGAAGCTCGGGGAGGTTTAAGAGGGTACGACTCGGTGGTGGGGGTACATGAGAAAACGACGCCGAAGTCTTATGAGCAGCCGCTGAGGCGTCGCGACGCCGATGCGCACAACTCTCTTAGAATATTCGTGGTAGGGGTAGTAGAAAGAAAATTTTTACCTGGCGTCCAATATTTTTTGAAGGGGTAGTGGGGATACCCCTTCCTTCATATCACGATAAAAATGTATATAGCTCTTGCGCGCATCTGAGAAAATGAGAAAAGGGATCTCTGAGATTTTCTAACCCTCTCATTCAACCCTCTCTTTCTCTCCTTCGTATTCTATCTTCTCCTTGTTCTTTGGAGAAGGAAGTAAGGGTAGACATATCTAACGTCGACGATTTCAGTACGCGTTGCGCCCTCACAGACGTAAGACGTCGCCTTTTGGAGCTGGCGTCGGCTAGTAGAGACGCGGGGTTGACAGTATGTGCGTTGCTTCTGTATTCTCTACTACCGAACATATTTACACTATAAGTTTGGTAGGTGTCTAAGAAATAGTTCATTTCACGTCTGGATCTTGAAGGTGGAACACCTTACCCCTTGGTCGTCTGAATTGCACCTGTGTCCACACCGGCACCGGCACCTTGCTCTCGATTTAATTCTCGTTACGAACTGATGTGTTTTGCAATTGAGACCAATTTCATCTCAACGTTTTAGTGAACATTTTACTCGTATGCGTCTCGGGTACCACACTTCAATTCTTACACATGTGTTTTGCAATCATGCTAGTGGAAACTTTGTGTGATATGATTTTCTAAATATTATGATACTTCTGAGTTAAATAGTTTTTTTTTTTTTTTTTACCTGCTTGTCCGATATTTGCGATCGTAATTCCTTTTAGTGTATTGTCATCATCGTTGCCCACATTATCTAAATACATTTGCGGTACGTTTCTCAGTTTTAAGTATAAAAAAATCATAAGTGAAAATTTCGAGGTTAGCAAAATATAGTGATTTATTATTGATAATTTCGGCAATTTTCTTCGATTTGTTGATGAACGTGCGTTGAAATTAAAACGGGAGTATCCGCACAGTTGGTTGTAGACTGGCCCTCGTGGCCCTCGTGGCCATCGTAGTCCTCGTGGCTCTCGATGTCCTCGTGGTCGTGGGTCGTGGCGATTGTTTCGTGAGTGCAGCTGAAGACAACGCGTGCTGCCAGCCAGCCAGCCAGCCAGCCAGCCAGCCAGCCAGCAAGCAGGCAGGGGGCTGAGTACGATTAGGGGATGTTCCGTTCCGTTCTGCCAGAGATGACGTGTGCTCGACAAAAGCCGGCAGATGATTGAAGTTGACTGCACTCTTGTGCTGCCTAGAGGCACTCATGGCCACCGACCAACAACGTGCTAATAACTCATTTCGCGTTCGCGTGGACACCAAATTTCAACCGTTTTACACGAAAAGTGTTTCGTATTATATCAGATTTAATTTTTTTTTGATTGGCAGAGTAATTTTACAAAGTGTTTAAACGTGCCAATATCGAAAATTCAGTTTATTTCTAAAAATGTGGGCATCGATGATAAATGCGTTTTGTTGTTCGGTGTGCATAAAAAAGTTAATTATTTGCATTTTTCATTTTCAGATTACTGGTCAGCATAATTTCCCGAGCGAAGAAAACGACGTTCTAGTGAAGGAAAACTCTGGTAGTTTCCTGATCCGCCACTAGAGGACACATCTGAGAACCAATAGAAACAGCTGCACGGTACCCCACAAAAAAGGAGCGGGGTATTTTTTGTCGCACAACTACCGGCTACTTTGTTTTCTAACCCTACGATTCATTTGTCGTACGGTGTTAACCAGTCAAAGATCGCAAAGAATAACATTCGATACATTTGAAATTCATTCGGGCTATTTGCAGCGGAAAAGTGCGCGTCAGTGAACTGTTGAGCCGAGCCGATTTGGATGTGCTGCTAGGAGAGTGACGTACAAGTGACATTCGCGTACGGTTGAAACGTGTTTCCCAAGAATCGTCACAGAAACGAGGCCGTTGTTTCTACGCACAGAACCGTTAATGTCATGAAGGAACGTTAATTGACATCAAGAATATAAATTGTGACTGTTGATAAAGCAATACAACTACATCAATTATCCGCCTATAAAGTACACAAAACACACACAGAAAATTGACGTAACGTAACGAACGACGACAGAGATAAAATTCCGATGTTATGCACATCTATATACTACGCTCAATTACAACAATTGTCGAAAGTAGTAACAATTAAAAACTGTTGATCTTCTTTCTTCGAGAAAGAGGTCTAAACAGTTTGAGAATTGATCAAAGTAACTTCTCCGCTTGGTTTCTGAACCAGGAGTTTCCGAACGCCGTTTCGGATTTTTCAAAGAAATTCCGTGCCGAAACAATTGTCAAAATTACGGACATAAGTTTCAACCCGATTTCGACACCCCTCGATCTTCGGGCTACTCCGTTACCCGATCCGATGTCTACCGAAGTAGGCCTACACCATCAACAAAGCCCCCAAAGATCTGTTTTCAAAATGAATCCAGATTTTTGGCACCAAGCGAGGGGCCCACCTGCTTTGCCGGCGCCACCAAATAATGGGCAACAATCGACAACCCCTACTGGGCAGCAATCATCAGGGGGAATCAACTCCAGTCCCTCGACGCCCAACAATTCCGTGACCGGTCCTAACCATGGTCCGAGCACCCCGGACTCCAAAATGATGACAGAAAAGCTGGTCAACGACTTACAGGTAAGTCGAGCGCAAGTCGAGCGCTGAAAGAGATGAAAGAGTTTGCTCCCGGAAGCAGCAAGTATCTTAGACACAAACTGCTCCTTGACACCATCAACAATTGCCATACACTCGACTAGGACTTAGCATGTCCGCCTGCCTAACCGAGTTCCAATTTACGTGGATCCAGCGTGTAAATTTATCCGAGAATACGCTCATCCACCTTAGATTAAAAATATTTTGGAGCTCAATATAATTTCCTTTCCCATCTCAGTTCCCTCAATTTAAAGATCCTTTGCCAATGAGCTCCCATTCTTCAATATCACAATAAGCGATGAGCAAATATGAAAGAAAATATGGTACTTCTTAAAACTTTCCTACATTATCAGTGTCCGAAACGAGTAGGCATCTACTTAGTAATTACAAGCAACTACGAACCATGTCTCTGTTACCCATATTTGTTCATTGCATTGCAAAATATAAAACCTCATAATATATATCTACCCCCTTTTGAACCTACTTTTGATATAAATATATTTTTACAACCACAGATGGATGATCCATCTAGAGATCCCAACACCTTACGTATTATTTTATTATATACAATCCTCACACTGCCTACACATAGATCACCATTATTGTTTACTATTTTTAACTTTCAGTTGCGACTTCTATTTGTTCACGTTTTTCTCAACAATATTCAAAGGAAAGAGAATCCTTATTCGACTTGTTTTACAGCTTACGGTAACAAAATCAGATTCTTACCGGCGTGCAAGTATACAGCACGTGGACTTTTCGAGTTGAAACCATGCAACAATAGGTCATAATTGAAATCATTAACGTATTGAAATTACAAACGAGCATGTCAAACCATTTATATTACAAGTAAATCAACCATCGCAACTTTCGTGAGCAATCTGGAGATTGAACCAAAACGGAGGTTCGGTGTTGTTCGGTTTTACATTATTGCTAACTATAAACATAGGACTTATCTGATATTACCTACGATGTTTTGACAGTTTGAAACTGACACCAGTGGTCTCCAGGAGTGTAGTATACAAATCCATCCTGCCTACTTCTGAATACGATCAAAAGGCTTTATACAGAGAATATTACTTACCCTAAAACCACCAATCCTAAACTACAAACGGCCTTGCGAGTCTTTTACAAATAATCTGGCACTCGATTAAGCGTTCTTTAGTGCTCCAAGATCTCCATTCGTGTTGTGTCATTAATTTGACACAACACCTAGTTTTCAAAAACATTCTTTTCTTGGTAAATAAATGAGAACTTGGTTGTGCTTTGGTTGAAAACGACTGCTGCGAACTGTGAGCTGCTTTGCGTCGTGTCGTAGTCCGCGTACACCCCATGAAGCATGGCAATCGCGTATTATGGTTACAATTGTGGGGGCCGGGTGATGAAGCTTTGTCGGCGACGAGTGGCGCGCTCGCCGCCAACATTTAGACTGCGTTATCGGAAACACATACACTATTATCAGTATCTATTAGAGCAATGGAAAGCAATTTACTTGAAATAATTGAAAGCGCACTCTCGACCGGAGTAATTTGTGCACCTTTTCACAACGTTATGTGTTAAGAGGATTCTGTATTTTTATGGGGGTCATTGTTTGCCCGGTAGAAAAATATTTACCTACAAAGAATTTACTAATATGGGACAGGATATTCATTAAGAAAGTCATCGCGAATAATGAAGCAATTGCATCATTTTGACGCGATGTGTTAGTTTCTAGGTGCGATTAAAACAAAAATCAAAATCGATTTCTTTATGGCGATCTTATACGTATCACTATCCATTTAATCTGCTTAAGAACGAATTGATTCTCTTAACAGTTGGTGCAAGTTGCGAGGCATTGTAGTCTGTCATGTTTTCCTTTACGTATCGTATTTGTTTATAGGATCTATTGATAATAATCCATTAAAACGCACTTAACCATTTAGAGAAGAATGCAACTGCACAAAGAAATATTTTATTAAAGTGAGATTCATGCATCGCAAAAGCTTACAAAAGAATTGAAAACTATTAATCGATTGCGCACCTTTTGAAAGGTTTTCAAATACGTGTTATTCCTGTTCCAATGGAACATAATACGGCCGCTGAATGCATAGGTAGTACAATAATGGGTAGATGCAATTGTGGGTCTCACTCGTTGAGTAGGTTATACAAATGCATTGACTCTATATAGGTAGAAGCTGAGACGAGAATTTCGGTGAGCGCCTGCGTAGCCCTTCTGACGTTGCTTTTGTAGTGGGGGTGGCGGCGGCGGCATTACAGGGGTGGGAGAAAGCGACGCTACGTACGACATTCAACTGTTTACAATATAACACTACGACGCCATGCGTCCTGATGACAGAACGCTTCACACGAATCCTCCTCGCAGCATTCCAGTTTCACTCTCGCCCGTCTCGCGTCTCTCGTCTCTCGTGGTGTGACGAACGTTTCATTCATAGCCGCCAATATGCTGGCCATGCTAGAGCCATGCCAGAGCCATGCGAGCACACGAATTGCTCGCTAGTTAGGTGGCGGCATTTGGCTTCTATAAATACTATGTACCACTACTCATTTCGAATTATTTTTGACAAGCTTTAATTCAAACTGATATAAATATAGATTTCGTATTTTTTCACATTATGCTTTTAGTCCGTGATCAATCACAATTTTGCATAAAGTGATAGCGCGTCGGTTATTTCTCTTCGACGCTTATGTCACAATGCTGATGCCACCAAAATCTACTAACTCATTTTTTGATGATGCGAAAACAGGTAATATCTGGTACTGTATCAACGTAAAGAAGCGTATGCATATTTTTTGTGAATGAAATGCTCACGATTCGATTTTGACTACGGGGTAGATGACATAACGCTTTGATGGTCTAAGCTTCTCCGTAATCAGATACTTGGGAATGCCAGTCTCACTTGGATATGGAGTATGACGTGCTGCTGCATTTTACTTGCTAACGAGGCACAACTCATTCAGGAGTAAGGGTATATACACTAACACGCTTGGTTTCTCAGCGTATCATTTTGCTACAATACTTTTTATTTATTATTTACACGCGTTTTCTGATCTAAAATTTGTATCATCATTCACTTCTTCATCTAACACATTCTATTATGCGCCATAAACTGGATGAAAGGACATACTCTTCGTACAGCATGATTTCTGCTCACAAGATAATTTTCAGTTTCATTTCCTCTCCAATTTTTATGGAATCTGTGTAATCTTATCGCTATAGACTCCTGAGTCCTGACACATCGTTTTCGTACACAATCTTCTCCTTACACAAAATTTTCTATACATCGTCCATCTTGCCTTCTACTCTACATGTACCATGCCATAACCACCTTACACTTTATTTAATATCTAAATTATACCCATCTACATGCCTATGTGATAACATTTCCCTGTGTATTTCTAATGTTGAACTGTTTTCTCTCCTTTCTTACTTGCTTACCTATCGTTGCTGGGATTATGGTAATGTATCATCTAACAAAAAACAGCTGTCTCGGTCTAACTCTGCTATTTCTGACCGGACGCTGGAAGAATGCTGGTCTACGCTTCAACGAGTGAGTGGACATCTCTTCCGTTGTGTATCGTAATCTTCCAAGAACAATATTACCTACACCTAATCTATAATAATATGACGCTCATGGGTTGCAAATATTGGTCAAAAAGTCGAATTGGTTTAGTAAGACCACGCCGACTATCCATGATGGCTGCATATTATCATGAGATAATGAACAAAAAGCATGTACTCCACTCCACCGTCAATGTGTCAGGAAACGTTGTGTGATGGTGATGCGATCAAGTTGGTTCAAGAATGGGATGGGTGCATGTTTTTACCTAATGTGACGTCTTCTCAAATTAAATACTTATGCGACAGCCACTTTTACATTAAGTATGTGCAGGCTAGTTTTCATATTTTCGTTTGTTCATTAGGCCAAAATGTACAGTTTTTCATTTTTTCTTCTTGCCACCAGTAACATTGGTTGGATTTTTCATTGGTAGCATTTAATCTCATGGTATGCTGAGCATCTTGTTTCAATTCTAACTGGCTGGTAGATTGGTGGGAAAGCCTGGAAAAGGCTGGGTAAGGGCTAATAAGAGCCTGAGCGAACGCTTATCAATAAAGCGGCGCTTTTTGCATTGCTTACTAATAAGTCATTCAAATTAGCATGGCAATTAATGATAATGTTTAGATACATAGTGGCCAAGATAATTTAGCGTACCAAGAACGAATTTGATAGCATCACCTAAAACTGCATGCTTTTTTATCACACTCATTCTCGAAATCTGCATGAGCCAAGCAAAAGTAAGTGCATGATAGCATGATGCGAATGATCCAATGGCAAAGATATTTGCACTAAGGTAAGCAAGCGATGTGTATGTGTGCAACTCACCTCACAACTCAACACTTAAAAGCTCATCATATATTTTATGGCATATTCGTATAAATGTATAAACGCATATAAATGTCACATTGTTTGAATGTAATTAATGTTTTCTAATGAGCTATGGATATCCTAATGAGTAGAGTGATTGTCATCAAGGAGTTTACCGAAAAAGCATATTAATTATATCTAGTCCTCTGCAGGCACATGCTATCTCATCTAATTTGCTGCAAAAATCCATTCGACTTGAAGAAAAAGGCACACATTTGTTACTCGTTGATTTGTCATGATGAGTCGAGAGTGACATGAAGAAAGTTTTTCGTGAGTCCCCCCTCATCAGTCAAGCAGTGGAGAGGGCAGTGAGAAAGCTTTCGCCACCCTCATTCCACCCTCGCCACCCCTTCAGTTCTTACACTGACATTCATTGGCCGACGCAGCCTTGTAAAACCCTACAGGAAATTGGCGAGTAAAGCGTCAAAAAATGGGTGATTTCTTTTGTGATTGTACAGCTTGAGGGTGTGTTCAATCATTTTTATTCCACCTCGCTACAGGAAAGTGGCTAATATTTTATACATAAATATTATTCTATTACTCTCGCTTCATCCAGTGTTGAAAAGCACGATGCAATGTTAAGTTTGTTGCTTGGAAAAGCAATATCTTTTGCGGAAATCTTACTTTGATTACCTCATATTTCACAGCTGTATTTCGTGTGGTTGCTTGTCATCACACGTTTTGTCTGATAATTATTGTCAATTAGTTTACCTGTTGCATTACAAAGACTAAACGAACCCGCTTCCGGGAAAAAAACCAATCTCTAAGTTGCACTGTATAAGTATATAGCCAGCCGTGCCTTAAGCTCAACGCATTCAACTTATTTCAGCTTGAAATTATGAACCCTTATGAAATCTATTCGTCATTGTCAGATGACGTTACCAGGAGTTACCATTACCATGAGTTACCAAAGAATTTCATATTAAATATAAAAACTTTGCTCCATAACTTAAATTGAAATAGGTAGAAATAAAATGTATTGTTTCGAAAAAATGTCGGGTGGCTTGAGAGGGGTGGGGTGGGTTGGGGTGGGGGGAATGACGTGGGGCAATGACCTCTACGTATCGATTCGACATTGGCGTCGGCGGCGTCGTCGGCGTCGTCACGTGACGGTGTTGAGCTGGTCTGGGTCCGGGGACAGCACGACGCAATCTCGGCAAGCGCTAGGGATTTAAATCACAGGAACACAGGGGGGAAAGGAAGCTAGAAAAAACAATGCTGATGGGAAAATAATTAATTGTCATCTCTAAAATTAATTAAGATTGTTTTTTTTATTTTTAGAATTCCAATTGTACAGATTCAGTAGACTGAAATGGTCTCGACCTGATAGAGGAGAAATTTATTACAAATTTGTTCAAACTAATGGTTTTTTTTGGGAAATTAGACTCAAGTCATGGAATCTAATTGGCTGAGTGAAATATTATAACAGATGAAGTATCAAAGGACTCTCTTTTTATCCACGTTTATGTTGGATATGGTTTGGGAATGAGGAGCTGATAAGGTGACGGCTGTTCTTTGTGATCGAGTTTGCCTGGAATCACCCATAGTTAGTTGCCTTAGGGCCGACATTACCATGTTTGGTTAGTGACATAAGCGGAGGATAAGACGAGGGGTAAAATTTGATGTACTATTCTTTACCGTGGCTGATTTCTCGGAGGTTTCTATCCTGAACTTCACCCAGACATTGTAATACTGGCTTTAAATGTGTAAAAAAATGCACCTCATTTTATTTTTATTTGTACGTCTCTTAACTCCCGAACTCGTGACATATAATTTTCAATAATTTCCGAAAAGCCTATTTACCCTAATATCTCAATTCTGAAACCTATAGAGAGCTAACAAACAATTCGCGAACCGAGTAAGCAAAAACGCTCATGCACCCTTCAAATCAGTTCAGCATGCCGTGTGCACTGGAACGGGAGCATTTCCAACTTGTTTTGCTTTTATCCAGGAAGTAAAGCAAGCAGTCATGCTGAGCCAGCAACCCCTTTGATGCCAGATGTACTGGCGTCGGGCTCGGGGTGGCGGGGGTGGTGGGGGGGGTGGGGGGGGG